>CM040624.1:66189706-66215856 GCA_022817965.1 Solanum lycopersicoides
CAGGGTCTGGCTGCAAGTATTTCTCCGAACTTCTGTTTGTGCTTTACGTTGATCCAGGGTCTAGCACTTTCCATTTGTAACCGTTCCTTTGGTTGCTCTGCATACTTTTGAGATATTGCCGTGAAGTTCTGCATGATCCTATAGTGGTAGTAACCTTTAGGAGAAATGTAAGAACTGTGATAGAGTATACAGGATTGCCTATAGTTGTGGTAAGACTATGGGTGCAGACTTGTTGAGTTACCCATGCAATTTGATGTTATTCGTTGGCATGGACTGGCTTCACAGTTGTTATGCTGGTTTGGACTGGTCGTAGTAGAGTGGTGAGATTTTGTTTCCCTGAAAAAGAGGAGCTAGTCTGGGAGGGGTCACACTCGAGTCGTCCTAATCTTGATTCGAACCATCAAGGCCAATAAAATGATGTCCAAGGGTTATTGTGTCATCTTGTGGAGTGTTAATGATTTAGATCATGACATTCCTCCATAGACTCAGTGCCGTGTAGTAGATGAGTTCCTAGATGTATTTCGTCCTAATGGATTTGCCTGGAGTCGCCTCGCCCCTCAGGAGATTGATTTTTTGTATCGACTTAGAACCGATAAAACAATTTCAATTCCTCCTTAAAGAAATGGCTCCAGCTGAACTCAAGAGAGTTGAAGTTTGCAGTAAGAGTCTCTGAACTGTAGAGTGGTTTCATTTCAGATATCATTTCAGATAGAGGAGCTCAGTTTACTTCACATTTTTGGAGATCTTTCCAGAAGAGCTTGGGCACGCAGGTAAAGCTTAGTACTGCCTTTCATCCTCAGACTGATGGGAAGGCAGAGCGCACCATTCAGACATTGGAGGACATGTTGAGAGCGTGTGTGATTGACTTCAGGGGTAGCTGGGATGACAATCTGCCTTTGATAGAGTTCTCGTATAATAATAGCTATCACTCCAGCATTGGGATGGCACCGTTTGAGGCACTGTATGGTAGGAGGTGTCGATCTCCAGTTGGGTGGTTTGAGATTAGAGAGTCATCCATTTTGGGTCCAGAGATCATTCATGAGGCCTTAGAGAAGGTCAGAGTGATTAGGTACAGGTTGGCTACTGCTTACAGTCGGCAGAAGTCATATGCAGATAACAGAAAATGGCCCTTAGAGTTTGATGTTGGTGACCAGGTCTATCTGAAGATATCACCTATGAACGGGGTGATGTGGTTTGGTAGGAAGGGGAAGTTGAGTCCGAGGTATGTTGGGTCATATGAGATCCTACAGCGTGTGGGTGAGGTGGCCTATGAGTTGGCATTGCCTGCGGAGCTAGCTTCTGTCCATCCAGTCTTTCATGTATCCATGTTAAAGAAGTGCCTAGGTGATCCAGCATCGATTCTACCTGTGGAAGGTTTGGGGGTCGATGAAGACTTGTCCTATGAGGAGGTACCTGTTGAGATCTTAGACAGACAAATCAAGCGGCTGAGGAACAAGGAGATTGCCACTACGTGGGAGGCTGAGGCCAACATGAGATCCCGTTACCCTCATCTTTTCAGCTCTTGAGGTTAGACTTCCTACTCTTAAGTCTAAGTTTCCTTATCTCCCCATATTTTGTTGCTATTGCTTGACTGTGCATAGTGATTATGTTATGATCTAACTAGCATTACGCTAGATAGTAGTAGTGTCATTCGGGGACGAATGTTCTTAAGGGGGGGATAATGTAACAACCCTAAAAATGAATAAGATAAGAAATACTAATGTGTCAAGAATGCCTACGATTAGACCAGGGTTCGCACGGATTGATGCGCGTAGAACCAGACCTCGGAACCCTTGCTACAGTCAAGCCAACTAACTTGGGGAGTTAGTTGAGCTTGGAAAGGTTGGGTCCAACCATGTAGGGATCTCGAATACGAAGATTTACTCAAAGGAGTGTTTACCAGACTTAAAAAGAGGAAATCTTAGGTTTGAAGGGTCTAGGGGTAAAATGGTCTTTTTCCTGGCTAAGGGTAGTATCGTAATTACCCTAAATATATGATTAATTATTTATTTAATAAGGTGGAGGGGCAAATTGGGGAGAGAGATCCGAAATTGAGCTCTTGAAGTCAAGTCTTGCTCCACTAGGGTTCGAACCTAGGTGGGAGCAATGATTTAATGTAATTTTTTTATTGGTGAATTAATTTAATAAATTAATAATTAATGGATTATTTAAAAAGGAAAAAAAATCAGATTTTTATTATTAATTATTATTTATTTATTAATTAATGTGTTTATGACTAAGTCTCCTAGTTGACTAAGTCTAAACTACTTCACCTCTTTTGACTCTCTCTCTCTCACGCTCATCTCTCTCACGCTTCTCCATTTATTTTTCACGATTGTTCTCTGCCTAAACAACTACAAGAACAGAAAAATTACTAGATTTCTTCACACTTGAAGAACTCACACGAAAATATAAGAAAACAAGCAAAGTGTACACATTAGGCAAAGAGAGGGTCTTTCCGTCGAAAGTTTTGTGTTGGAAAATTGGATTGGACGTGAGTTTTGGAGAGGGTTTGGGCAGCAACTTCAAGGTTTGAATGTCAAAATAAGGTATGGGTTTTCTTCTCTCTTGGTCCCTTTCCCAAGAGACCCCTTAAGGTTCATATTATTCATTCGAAAACTAGGATTGTTTTCCCTCTTGCATGCCCCTGTCACTAGATCCCAATGAATCGTAGGTTGGGTATGATTGCTGGCATATTTAGGTGTATGTTATGCATTCGTGATGACTATGATTACATTTGTGTACTTGAAATTGTATGAAAGACAACCATGTATTCAAAAGTTTGTGCAAGTGTGTGTATGTGCAAAAAAAAAAATGTTACTGTAAACGTTACTGTGAATGAGGTCGAGTTAAGGCTTCAAGTTTAATATTGTTTTGGTTGTCATTTTACGTACATAAACCTATGTAAATCGTGATGTTCATAAAAATGGAAGTGGGGCTGATTTGAGTATTAATATGTTGGTTAAACGAATCCATGAAATACACCCCAAAAAGTGTTAAACGATCCATGAATTGTCCTAAGTTTTCAAGTGGATATATTGATGAAAATAAGTTAAGAAAATGATTAAGTTTACAGCCAAAAATATAAGTTTAGTTTAGGCTAAAATATAGAGAAGAAATCTGGAAAATTTAACTGATTTAAAGGGATGAGGCCACCAGGATTCAAACCTGTGACCTCACCCGTATGATACCTTAATTTCGCAAGAAAAAAGAAAAGGGGTTGGGGGGATTCGAATTGGGGTGTATAGGAAAGAAAGGAGAATGCAAGAATTTCAATAAATAAAATGGGAGGCGTGGGAATCGAACCCACGACCTCCAGGCAGCGAATGAAGGGAAAGGAAAATAAAAGAAAGGAAGTGTGAGGCATGAGAATCGAACCCACGACCTCAAGGCTAGAAAGGGGAAAGGCGAAATAAATAAGAAAATGAAATGAGGCTGTGGGGGCTCGATCCCACAACCTCACTGCCAAACGCATAGTTAAGTTAATTTTTAAGTAAAAATAAAATAAGGAGGCTGTGGGGGGTTCGAACCCACAACCTCCCTGTCCCTGGCAAAATAAAAAGTGAATAAAGAGCCTATAAAAAGTGAATAAAGAGAGGCTGTGGGGGTTTGATCCCACAACCTCTTGGTCTAGGCGAATTGGACAACACAATTTTGAATGAAAAATAAAAGGGGTTGTGGGGGTTCAATCCCACAACCCTTCGGCCAATTAGGAGGAGAATCCAAGAAGAAAAATAAAGAGAGAATGTTGATGTTGGGGCTCGATCTAGGGTCCTAATGTCATGAAGACTAAAAATAAAGTCAAGGAAAAATGTAAGTATTGTCCAAGGGGTTCGAACTTGGGTTCCCTTGCCCGAATTTCCGTATTGATACATAAGTCATACGTGAATTAAATGTTCAAGAATAATGCCACCTACTTAGATCGAAATCAAGATCTTGGCATACATACAAGATACATAAGTCTTGTACTACATAATCTTAGGAAGATATGACTCACTTAACGAACTATGAATGAAGCCTCATGTCTTGTATGTAAGACCCATAGTGAACCTAAGATGTATGTAATGAAATGAAGAAACCCTAGAAGGGTTATGTAAGAGTGTGAAACACACTAATGGTCAAGTACATTGGCATATGATGAAATGAACATTCCCGTAAAATGGGGTGAGTAATTATGAAGAGCAATTGTGCTAATGTTAATGAATGTGGTGACATATGAGGCTAATGTAAAAGATGTTAACAATCTCAAATGAGCCTAAGTAAATGTTATCAAAACGTACTCACCTATGAGAGTGTAATTTAATGAAGAGACCAGTCTCTATGAACACTCTAATGAAAGTATTGAGATTAACACACTTAATACTAATGATGACATGAGAAATCATCTATTGAGCTATGATATCCTCAAGCTAGAAGCCAGCTTCCATGACGTATAAGTTGAATGTAATGGAACTTTATACTGAGCACCGATAGACTAGCTATGAGCGGTGATGTCTTCTTTCGGGAAGCGCGGAGGTTCAAGTAACTCTCATGAGATGAGACTGTCCGGCTTGCTGGGTATGGGTCTCCTTATATATCCTGGTCTTCGAACCTATACTGCCAATATAGGGATCTGGCGGGGTTAAATTCCATGTACGCTAGCATGTTTTAGGTCACCTTGGCTGGTGATTCCACCTCTTTTTGGTGTCGAGGAGACACTGGATTTCATGATGCTCACATGATCTATGTCGGCTAAAGTTAAAGTTCTCAATGAATGAATGATACCAAAGGGGTTAGGATAGGATAATCAAGAGGTGAGCTAGACTCAAGTAATGACACTAGGTTATTGTTGATCATTGCACAGCAAACCCGATGAAAGTTTTAAACTACATCCTAGGTATAGCTGGTGTTCACACTAGCCTATGAATAAAATGAAATGAAGTACGTATGAATGAATAAAGCAGACTCTGTGTTTGCTAATGAAGACCTCCTAGTTAAGGTCCCATATGTTGAGTCCTCATTTTGGAAAGTCTTAAAGTCAAGTCCATGATTCCAAGGTCTCATGGCATATGAATGAATGTTATAAAAGATGTTATGTGCTATATGCTATGTGATATGTGTTATGTGTAAGATGTTATGTGTTGTGTGCAATATGATAAGTATGATGATGCATGTTACTCTCATGGCATGACTTTCCTAACCCAAATTTGGAAAGCTCACTGACTTTCTTAATCAAAATTTGGAAAGCTCAATGACTTTCCTAATCCAAATTTAGAAAGTTCACTAACTTTCCTAATCCCAATTTGGCAAGTCCACTGACTTGACTTTCCATAATCATGTTGTTAGGAAAGAGATATTCTTCCTCATGCATGTCCTTGGTGTGTGCTTGCATATACCCATACTTAGTACAAGTGTGTACTAATCCCATACAACTCTATATTTTTAGGTGCAGGCACAAGTGGACGCTAGAGCTTACATGTTGACGTTGCAGCTATCCGGACGTGGAGCTTTCATCCGGACTTGGTAGGCCCTCATGCTTTCGAGGATGTCTACCGTTACTATCTATCTTAGATGTAGGCTTTAGCTAGTGGAGCATGTTCCACTAGTGTTTCTTTCCGTTTTTATTTCACACATTGTATTGGTGCCATTTGCCAATTATACATTTATTACAGTACTGAACTGTTTCTTTCATTTGATTATCTCTATATTAGATGGTTGATTTGTGAACGCCCCTAATGTTAAGTTTAAAATGTTTAGCATGAAATAAGAAAACAAAAAGTTCAACTTTTCCGCTAAAATTAACCTAGATGAAGTAAGAATGACGTATGTAGGCTTGTCTGTGACCTCTGAGAGGTCAACGACGCCGGTCTCGTCTGGGGTCTAGATTTCGATCGTGACAAGCACCCGTGGTCTTAGTGTCGGTTAAGGCTATAGTTTCTCTAAAGTAAAATGGACAATGGAAGTAAATGTCTAGGACCTTAACTAGGATGACTTAAAGGAGGTTACTTAGGATAGGTGGAAGTAATGAACCCATCTATACATTGCACAAGTAGCTCCTTAGGAAGTCCTAAGAAGGTGTTCTAATGTATGTGCATGATTATGGTTATGCCTTTATGCATGACATGATGGTATTTGTCTACTTGTTATGAAGATGCGCATGGTATGAGTCTATATGATGTGATCATATCCTTATATGCACTATGTTAGTCTAAATGACAATATGATGAAGGTCTTGTATTGACATGAATGAAGTTATCTTCACTTACTTGTTGATGTATGAATTGGATGGTAAGGCTTGTGGTCTTATGATAGGTTTACCAAGTATATGTGAGGTTATGGGGATTCACATATGCATTGCACTAGTAGGCTTAGAGTAGGATTATGAGTTAGGGCTTATAATGCATTGATGCAAAGTGAAGTTGGTATATGTGCAAGTTGAATGTAGCTTACTGTAATGGTCATATGGTATTGGTTTAAATATGTGTATGTAGTACTATACTTCTATGATTGTATGTGTTGCCTTGTGTAGATGATATGTATGTTTCCTTGTGGCCTTAAGGTGATTCATTGCACCAAGTATCACTAGAGGGTTACTTGTGAGGTTAATGAATAAAAGGGAAGATAGTTTAGTGTTAAGGGAAATCTAGTTCACTGTAATGTGACTTGAAAATGTAATAAATTCTATATGTGATCTTATGTAATGTTTGGCCTTTGAATATGTTTATATGAAGTATGTGAATGATATAAATGCTATTGAATAAAGGTTTTATGAAGATTTACTCAAAAATGCATAAAGTATGATTTCAAGAAAATGTCTCTTTTAAATGCCTATTTTTGCATGGTTGTCATACTTAGTACATTCTTGTGCTAACTCCATTCTTCTCTACTTTTACACAAAGTGTAGGTTATGGATGCTTAAAGTATGTCTTGAATGGTGAAGAGCTTGATAGATGATTCCCAAGCTCAATGAAAGGAATCCTTAAGTTCAAGGATCTCCTAAATTATGGTTTACTGTAAAGTGTATAAAGTATTACTTATGTTTATGTTTTAAGGGTCGTGTCTCTAAAGTACTCTTATGATGTTGAGTCTAGGATGGAAAAGAGACTTAAGGTCTAAGTATGTAATATGATGTTTTATATTTATATGAAGTAAGTTTCTAACATATGACGTGCTATGAAAAGTTTTAAATTTTCCGCTAAATTTACTAAGTCAATGCGATGAATGATAAATATGGGCTTGTATAAGACCTCCGAGAGGTCAAGTACGCCATGTTACTTCTAGGGGGTGCTCCCCGGATGTGACAGCTTCATTGGAAGCCATGGAAATGGATGAATGGAAACTATTATTGTAAGAAAACTCCACCAAAGGCAAGTGTTTATCCCAACTTACTTTGAAATCGATGACACAAGCTCTAAGCATATCCTCAAGGGTTTGAATAGTACGTTCCGCTTGACCATCCGTTTGGGGATGAAAAGCGGTACTCTACTTCACCTTAGTACCCAATCCTTCTTGAAATGACCTCGAAAACCTAGGTGTGAATTGTGCACCCCAATCCGATATGATGGATAATGGAATACCATGGAGACACATAATCTCATGTATGAAGATCTTTGCATAATCTCCGCCGAATAAGTAGACTTGACGTAAATAAAATGAGCGGACTTGGTCAACCTATTAACCACCACCCATATAGAGTCATATTGTTTTTGAGTCTTAGGCAAACCTATCACAAAATCCATATTGATGTCTTCCCACTTCCAAGTAGGAATTTTAATTTCTTGTAGTAAGCCACCCGACTAGATGTTCCGCATTCACTTGTTGGCAATTTGGACACCTAGCAACAAACTCCGCTATGTCCCTTTTTAAACCTTCCCACCAATACACCTCGCTAAGGTCATGATACATCTTTGTTGACCCCGGATGAATGGAATAACGGGGCCCATGATCTTCCTCAAGAATGCGGTTCCTCAAATCATCAATATTAGGAATACACAACCTTCCTTCATACCTCAAAACACCATCCCCCCGTAAGGAGAATGACTCATTAAACTTGCCAAGGACCGATTCTTTCAACTCCATCAATGGTTGATCAAGGTGTTGTTTGGACTTCACCTCAATAACCAAGGATGATTCGGAGTTATGATGGACCATTACAACACCATTTGGAGAACCTTCCAATTTAACACCCAATCTAGACAACCTATGAACATCTTTCACTAAGTCTTTATTGGCTTCTTCTATATGAGACACACTACCCATTGTCATACAACTTAGAGCATCCGCCACCACATTGGCCTTGACGGGGTGGTAGAGAACACCCATGTCATAATCTTTTAACAATTCTAACCACCTTCTTTGCAGTAGATTCAAATCCTTTTGAGTAAACACATATTGGAGACTTTTATGGTCGATAAACACATCAACATGAACACCATACAAATAATGCCTCCAAATTTTCAAGGCAAATACCACGGCCACTAACTCAAGATCATGAGTGGGATAGTTCTTCTCATGCACCTTAAGTTGTCTAGAAGTATAGGCAATCAATTCCCCATGTTGCATAAGCACACACCCCAAACCCACTCGGGATGCATCACAATACACAACAAAACCTTTTGTACCCTCTGGTAAAGTCAACACCGGAGCAAAAATAAGCTTATCTTTAAAGATTTAGAATATCTTCTCACATGCCTCCGACCACTCAAACTTCTTACTCTTTTGGGTCAAAGTAGTCAAGGGAGATGCAATGGACGCAAAACCATCCACAAACCTCCGATAATAACCCGCTAGACCCAAGAAACTCATTATGTCGGTGGGATTTAATGGTCTAGGGCAATTTCTAACCTCCTCCATTTTCCTTGGATCAACCTAAACTCTCTCAGATATGATATGACCAAGAAACGCCACCGACCTCAACCAAAACTCACATTTGCTATACTTGGGAAACAATTGATGTTCTTTAAGTACTTGAAACACCACTCTCAAATGACCCATGTAATCACTCACATTTTTCGAATATACCAAGATGTCGTCAATGAAGTCAATGACAAATGAATCTAGGTAACTTCGAAACACCCTATTCATTAGGTTCATAAATATCATCGGAGCATTTGTGAGACCAAAGGACATTACTAAGAACTCATAGTGATCATATCTAGTCTGAAATGTCATCTTTGGTATATCCTCACCTCTTACCCTAAGTTGGTGATACCCCGATATCAAGTCAATTTTAGAAAAGTAGCTTGCCCCTTGGAGCTGATCAAACAAGTCGTCAATCCGAGGGAGAGGATACTTGTTCTTAATAGTGACTTTGTTGAGTTGGCGATAATCAATACACATTCTCAAGGACCCATCCTTCTTCTTCACAAACAACACCGGAGCACCCCATGGAGAAATACTAGTCCTAATGAAGCCCTTGTCTAGTAAATCTTTGAGTTGTACCTTCAACTCCTTCAATTCGGCCGGAGCCATCCGATAAGGAGGAATTGAAATGGGATTTGTATCCGGTAGCAAATCGATACCAAACTCAATTTCCCGTTCAGGATGAATACCGGGAAGGTCATTAGGAAAAACCTCCGGAAATTCATTCACTACGGGGACCGACTCAATGGGAGGAATTTCGGAGTCTAAATCTTGACTCTTACTATATGATATAGACAACCCTTTGATATCATTTTGCATGCTTTTAGACAAGAAATGATACGACCTCTAGGAATAGAATTTCCCCCTTACACTCTACAACGGGTTCATTTGGGAAGTTAAACCTCACCACCCTCGTTCTACAATCAATAGTGGCAAAGCAAGCATGTAACCAATCCATACCCAAAATGATATCAAAATCAAGCATATCAAGTTCTACTAATTCAACATGAGAAACTCTATTGGCCAACATGATAGGACAATCTATATATACCTTTTTTGCAACAACTGACTCACCCACCGGTGTAGACACTATGAAAGGCTCATGCAAAATATCGGGTAAAATATCAAACTTTTTAATTACAAGAAGTGTAACAAAAGACAAAATAGCACCGGGATCAAGCAAAGCATACACATCAATAGTAAAGACTTTCAACATACCGGTCACCACATCGGGAGAGGTATCTTGCTCACCCCTAGTGCGGAGAGCATAGAAGTGGTTCTTCTTAGGAGCATCACTAGAACCACTTGCTTGAGCTTGACCACCCTTATCTTGACTATTCACATTAGGGCAATCTTGAACCTTGTGTCCCACTTTTCCACAACTAAAGCACTTATCTGTCCCAATGAGGAAAGCACCATAGTGCTTCTTGCCACACTCACCACAAGTTGGCTTCTCACTTGGTGAACTAGTACCCCTTCCCTTTTGAGACTTAGGGTTTGAACCCTTTTAACCACGAGCCTTAGGGAACTTGGTTGGAACTTGATTAGAGAACCTCTTTTTGAACCTAGGCTTGTCTTGGATCTCAAGCCTACTCTTGGAAGAACCACTATCAAAAGATTTTGCCCTTTTTGCATCTCTACTCTTCCTCCTACCCCTTGCCTCTTCCACTTGCCTAGCATGAACCATGAGACGAGAAATGTTCATGTTTTCATGTAGCATAACCGAATGACACTCCTCTTGCAAGTCTTCTGACACCCCCGTCACAAAGCGGCTCCTTTCATCTCTAGGATCGGAAACCAAAGAAGGAGCACATTTTGACAATTTAGTGAATTTCAAAGAGTATTCAAGCACACTCATACCTCCTTGACGAAGGTTGATGAACTACACCACTTTAACTTCCCTCATCTAGGAAAGAAACGATCAATAAAAGCCTTCTTGAATATCTCCCAAGTCACCGGTCCACCCCTTAGAGGCCTATTGTCCCTCCATTGGACATACCAAGTTTGCGCCACATCCTTGAGTTGGTATGTGGCTAACTCGGCCTTCTCACTAGAAGATAACCCTATAGCAAAGAGTATTTTGTAGACTTCATCAATAAACTCTTGGGGGTCTTCTTCAACCTTAGACCCATATAAAGTACGAGGATTCATCCTAGTGAAATCCCATAGACGGAATGCCATGGTAGTAACTTGTTGATTGGCTCGGGGCACCACATCCCGATTAGCTTGGGCCGTCATAGCTTGAGCTTGAGTAGTGGTGGCTTGGGTTGAGTAGTAATGGCTTGGTCCATTTGGAGAAGGGCAGCCCTTATGTTCTCATCCGTTAAAGGAGGAGGATTCAACGGAGCTTGGTCATCAATAGCATCTTCTTCAAGAGGAGATACTTGATCACCACAGGGAGAAGATCCCGCATTGGCAATCTCTTCCTCAAGCCTTCGTGCCGCATTTCTTAGAGTATTCATTGCCTATAACCAAAATACAAGGTTTAGGTGAAAGCGCACAATAGTTACTCTAGAGGCACAATATTGGATTTCCAAGAAAGAGAGAGATTCCTAAACATCACATAGATTCCTATTCATAAGTGTGGCGCGCTTCACAATTATGAGTACGAATCTACATAGACGTGGTTGAGAGAGACATTAACATCAAGGATATTCAACCTCATGCTCTGATACCAAGTTTGTCACATTCGGGGAACACCCCCTAGACGTAACCGGCGTCGTCGTCCTCTTTGAGGACTAACACTAGCCTCTTAGAATTCGTCATAACATACATAAGTAAAAAAATATGTAAAAATTAAAAACTTTTACTACTTCTACAAGGAGGTTTACATAGAGCTCTACATACACATAATATGTTCATATCGAGAATACATAGACCCTTCGTATAAGAAGATTACTTAGTCTTCTACTTTTATTGCACATACATATATATAAAATAGAACATAGTCTCAAAGATTGTCTCATCTCATAACCATATAAAACGATCATAGCAATTTGGGCATAGCACTACATCAATGTAAAGAAGCCACATATAGGCTTATACAAATCGTACTCAAATGAAAATAGAAGGAACATAAGAGTCTTTGAACTAAACAAATCCATAATCTAGATATTGGCATCTCCCTCGGAAATTGAGGACCTACCCACTTGGATGGTAGAGAATATCCAAGTCTTCTTCAAGTCGTCTCAAATGAGCCTTCAATGACCGAAACCTAAAATGTTTGGGAAAAGGGGAAAAAATGGGGCTAGTACGCCACTTGTACTAAGTATTAGATCATATGCACATATTAGATCAAATCATGCTAAAAAGGACATTTAACTAAAATATGTCATTATACTTTTTGAAAGTCTTATGCACAATCAAGCAAACAATACCAATCATCAAGACATGTTCAACAAGTCAAAGTAGGCTTTATGCATATCCAAATACTTGAACCCATAATCCAATACAACTCTATCATCAAGTAATAACATCACAAGCATGAATAAGAGTTTATCATATCATAATCAATCAAGACAACCAATCATGAATCCCCATAAGGTCAACAAGTGCAATGACCAAGAAAAGCCCCATAACCTTACTCAATCAAGTAACCTAACAAGAACCATGACTAATAACTCACTCCAAATAACATAACCTTCAAGTATACATAAAACCATACTTTAACAATAAGGACCAATAATATGTTCATAAGCATCATCATCATCATATAATATCATTTACATTTATCATCATATGCATATATAATATTAGCCTCCTAAAGCTCCTATCAAGGCAAACTAGTGCAAGGCATATGTAGAGTCATATACCCCTACCTAAGCCAAGTCAAACCCTTCAAGTCACTCTAGTTTGTTTATACACCATTACTTCATTTTAGTTTAGGGAATACTTGCCTTAACCGACATAGACCACATGAGCTAAGTGTGGAATCCGGTGTTGTAAAACCTTACACTGATGGAAGGTGGTCTACCGGCCAAGATAGAACCTAACATGAATGTAGCATCTAGGTGGATCCACTAGCTAGTATTCCTATGATGGCAACATAGTTAAGGAACTTGGGGCCGTCTTAGAAACATCACTCTACACCCCATTTGTGTCATGAGGCTATCCACCCCGTGAGGACTGTAATGAACCCTACCTTTCCTATGTGGGAAAGTGTCACCCCCTCACATACAAGATCACTCAGTGCTAAGCCAGGTTCCTTTTTAAAATGTCTTTAATGTCTTTATTTATGAATCATAGCATAGTTTAGGTCATAGGGTCTAGCCCTTGTATAATCATCATCATCATAGCTCAATAGAAATTGCATAAATGTAGTCCTTTCATCACAATCCATGTAAGTGAGGTTAACACATTTACATATTCATTCATAATAAGGCACATTGATAATCATCACCATCCTTATAACATTATCTTAATGAACCTCACAACCATAGTCAAGAAATTTCAATTCAACATCATACCACCCTATCAATCCTAAACAAGGCATACTCCAACACAACATCATGAAGTAAAGCATAGGGATCACAAGACTTGCCAAGTCTCCTTCATAGTTCATCATCAAGGTCTTACCATCAACCCATAACTCAACACAACTTGGGGAGTAACATCATCACACAATGATAACCAATGGAATAACAAGGCCAACTGCATCACTATATCACAATTCAATACTAGATCATAGCTTAAGATACGATACGTAGGTCAATTTCACAATATAATTCATATCCTAATTCAACATCTCGATAACTAGTGTAATAGGATTATAATTCATCTTAATCTATTCATGATTAATACAAGAAAATCATAGGAGAGTAATTTAATCAGTAGCCAACTCAATTGAACCAACATTATACAATACATATCAAGATTACAACCTAGGGTTAGGGGTTAAGGGTCATGTTCTACAATTTAGACCAAACAATTAAGAATTATCATAATCAAGTTAAAATACATGTTAATATATCCATTATATCCTAAATAAATCATAAACAACTTAGTTCATAACATCAATTTCGAGATTAGATGAAACCCACTTGAAAACTCAACTTTTAGAAATACTTTGAAGGAGCTCTTTGAGGAAAGAAGTCTCAAAGGTGAATTAGATCCCATACCTCAATGTTTGATGAGTATTTGATGGTGAAATCTCCCCTTTACAGCCCTTAAAACCCTTCCCTAGCTTGGTCTTCAATAATGTCTTCCAATAGATAGAGAAAGAAGAGAGAAGTAAGAGGATTTATTTTGTGAGTTGTAGTTAATCTAATGGGTTTGGGATCTTTATATGGGGGGTTAATTAACTTAATTAGGCTCCCTAAAACCCCTAAATAACCTCCTACCCCCTTAACTAATTAAATGAGACTAAGTTAAAACGTGCAGGAATTGGGCAGTGTCACAGATGACACCATGATCGATGGATCGTGGGTCAGTCGACGAACCAGCCCTCCTCCGTCCTGCACACTCATTGATTTTGTCAGAGACTTGTGAGGGTGAGGCTACAACATGTTGGATAAGTGTTGGTCTACGGTTGGCATCGACGCCCCGTCGATCCACACACGATCCGTCCCTTTTGTTTCGTTGGTGCACACTGCCCAGGCAGTGTTGCCTCCTACGTGCTAGGGTCCTCCTCAAGGGCCCTTGGTTGGTCCTTGGTGAGTCATACCCGGAAGTTTCGACCAATAATCAACTTTAACACATTTCATACACCCTTACACCAAATTTCATGAATTTCCGACTCCTAAAAGCTAGTCAAATAGACGAAGGCACGCTAGTACCTCTTTGAACTAATTTCCGGACGTCATTAACGTTCTTGGATGTTTTGGTTTCTAGACTTCCTAAATGAACTATATTCGTTAAAATGGACTTTAGAACAGTGTCTAGGCCTCATGACACCTACGTTAGGCTTTAAGATACGTCTTGGATATTCGAAGTGTTACAGTTGGGTTGGGGTTGGGGTTGGGATAGGCCTGTTCAAACTTTTTTCAATTGTAATCCTGCAGCATGCAGCATATATTTTGTTTTATTTGGACTTTCAATATGTTCTTTTTTTCTGTTGTAATCTTGACATCTTTTCTATAGTATTTTTCCAAGATCGCTTCACGTCTTTATAAGTCATATATAGGTTGTGAGAGTGACACTTCAATTACAAGCACTACAAAAAAGAGACATTTAGCGGTAATAGAGTTAGTGTCATTGTATCTAATGTCACTAAAACCTTTAATGACATATATATAGATTTTTGGTTATAAATACTCATATTTATTAAGTTTTTCCATTCAATACAATATAGCGGCAAATTATGTTATTGCCATTTAATCGTTTATTTATTATAGAGGGGTTGTTGATAAGGACTCATGGCTGGTGTCTTCTTGTCATCCATTCCTTATTTAGTTATTGTAAAGATCATTATGTTAAATTGTAGGAAAGAAGATCTATTACATATTGTGTGAGCTATTTATAAGACTCTATGAATACATAAATTAGTTGTCAAGAAGCATATGGATGTTGACAATACTTACCTTTATTGATTTGGTATACTATCAACAACAACAATAACATACCTAGTGAAATCCACTAAGTGGTATATGGGGTGGATAGATTGTATGCAAACATTATCACTATCTCGTAGAGGTAGATAGTTTATTTTCTAAAGACCCTTCATATCGAATTTGATCTTTTTTTATTCGAGAGAGATCACAACGTTCTTGTTGATAAATTTTGAAAAAAAAAATACTGAATAAAGGATAGTTGATAAAGAAGAACTGAAGAAGTAATTGACAAAGTTTATAAAGGCGACTTAAATTTAAAGTTTTACATGAAATGATAAAATTCAACATTCAAAAAAGTTATTAAAAGAAAACCTAAGCTTGGAGATAGGATTAAAAAAATGATTAAAATGTAATCTTGAATCTACGGGGAAGAAGTATCAACATCCTTGTCTCCGTTGTTGTTTCTCCCCTTTTTGTCACAACCAACAGTCTATTTGTTTGTTTTGATAGTTGAATCTTCATTTGCTAAATAATTCATATTTGGGTCTTCTTCAGTTGGACGATTCCAATTATATTCATCTTGAATTGGTGAGATCTTGAACGTACACTGTGGAATGGAAGGAAATTTGGTGAGATAACAAAATAAGTTTAACAATATATTTTATTTTGTCAAATATCTATGTATCAAAAGTAAAGAAAAAATAAACTATTGTTGAATAGTATTAGAAACCTTTTTAGAATACATGATGTAGATAGACATAAGCTTTATATGAATTACCTTATAAAGGTTATCGATGGAATAGAATTTGATACTTTGAGGCATTCCTTCTGTGATATGATAGTTTCCACCATATTCATCTTTTGCCAAAAGTCTAGAGCCATAGTTTATAATATTTTCATTTATAATATGATCAGAATATGTCACAACCGGAGAGTACACCCCGGATGAGACCGACGTCGTCGTCCTCTCAGAGGACTCAGACAAGCCCTTAGCATTCGTCATAACATGTGATCAGTAAAATTTGCGGAAAAAAATAAAAACTTTTAACATACTATTAAAGTATACTTAGACTTCATACTTAGCATACATACGGACATACGAAAATCTAGAAATATGTCTCACATACATAAAACCATCTAAAGAGTGCAAATCTGGACTTAGCCAATAATAGTCAATATGTCATATAGGCCTTAATACAAAAGAATCCAAAGAACATAATGGAAATAACGTATTCTAAAAATTACTAAGTCTTCATAGGATGGAATATAAATGATAGTGTCCCGAACATGAGGACCTACCAAGACTTGGAGAAAGAGTTCCAAGCTGGTTTAAATCGACCTGCTTAAACTTCAATGGCCGGAACCTACAGTTGTAGTAATATAAAGTAATGGGGTTAGTACGCCACATGTACTAAGTATGTGTATATGCACATAACACTTAAGGACATGCATGAAAAAGGAACATTTATCATCTCTTTAGAAAACATGCTAAGTCATATGCAAGTCTTCAATGCACATACCGTATAACATATACAAGTTAAGAATTTCATTAACTTAAAGCATGATCATAATCAAAGACATATTCTCATAGAGTCATGTTAACATTTCATATTCAATAGATCATATAAACATAATATACAAAACATTTACCAATGATCCCATCCCCAACCTACAAGTGCAATGGTCATGTGAAGCCCCATAACCCCATATAACCAAGTAGATAAGATAGGAGACCATAAGTAAAGCTTTACTTCATGTAACTTGTAACATAAGTAGTCATCACTTTGTACAACCATATAACTCAATAACTTATTCATCATAATGATCAACATTCATATAATAGTAACATCATGTATCATAAACATACATCTTTCATGTTATCATATTACATAAGAACAATCTCCTAGGACTTCCTTTAGAGTCAACTTGTGCAATCTCTAGGTAGAGTCTCATACCCCTACCTATACTAAGTAGACTTCTCAAGTCACCCTAGTCAACGTTCATTTACTTGTCTTTCATTTTACATGAGGGAACATTCGCCTTAACCGACATAGACCATGTGAGCTAAACATGGAATCCGGTGTCATAAAACCCCACACCGAAAGAAGGTGGTCTACCGGCCAAAGTAGAACCTAACATGACATAGCTTTCTAGGTGGATCCACTAGCTAGTATCCTATAATGGCAACATAGTTCAAGAACTAGGAGATGCATTAGAGACCCATAGTTCCACATTACATGGCAGCCTCAATCTCATGAGAATCATTGTGAACCTACCTTCCAACTAGGGAAGGGACACTTCTCATATCTAGTTCATCGTTGCTTAGCTTAAGTCCCTTTATTAAATAACCTTTAAGTTGTCTTTTATCATAAACTTATCATAGGTCATAGCAGGTTAACTCCCTGTATAACATGAACATGAGCTCTTTTAGATTAGATGAGAATTTTCTTTCATCGTAACCTTTCGTTTGTGAGATTTACATAGCATAATCATCTTGTGTAAAGCATACAAGAGAGTATCATAACTTGCATTTTCATATTATTATCATAATCTCACAAGTAACATGTTCATAGCCCATCATATTCTCATATAAACATCATACATGTTTTTCATAACATAGCATCATAGTTTATAGGCTAACATAAACATTTGAGAGTAATCACACTTAGAAGACTTACCTCTTGCTTCCAAGAACCTTATTCATCTTACAATATTCATAATCATACTTAGTGAAATAATCAATGGCATAATCAAGACAACTCATCAAATCATATACAAGATCAATGCATAGCGTAGGAGAAGGGAAACGGGTCGTTAAAGGGTTCATTCAATTCTTAATTCCAATCCTAACGTTTACACGTTATCAAATACTAGAAACAACCCATTAGAAACCATCACTTAGAGAAATATCATTTATCACACAACATTCAAACATTATCAATCAAATACTCAACAATTTGTGTGAAATCAACTATAGAAAACACTTACTTTTCATTAAAAATCATAAATCTAGGGTTAGGAAGAAAATCTGTTTTGTAGAGTAAAAACCCTAGTATTTGAAGTTCTTGAAAACTTATATTGAAAGGACCTCTTGGGGAAATGAATCTCAAGAGTGAAAAAACCATACCTCATAGATGAATCAACGAAATCTGATTGGGAACTTTGAAACCTTCTCTTCTTCCTTAAGCTTTTTCTTGTTCTTCAATGGAGTTTGAAAAAGAGAGTGTTCTTGAAAGATGAGAGAATTTTTGTTTGATCTGATTTGGGACATGTAAAAATGGTCTAAAACTGACCTAATATAAATATGTAGTCGTCCTATGAATTAGACAAAAGAACCTCCACTAAAATGGGTCTTTTTAATAGGTTAAATTACCAAAAATACGACTTTAACGATTCTGGGAAGTAGCTGCGCGTCGCGGGGCCAATTCCCGTCATTTTTATTTAATTTTGAGTTTAGGCAGTGAAGTGCATGTCAGCCTCGCGACCCTTGCGTCGCGAGGCTGACTCTCAAATCTTGAGGCAGAACACCTCGTGTTCCTTGCGCGTCGCGCACCACACCTCCACATCTTGCTTGCTCGCAGGCTGCCACGCAGCCTGCCCGTGCGTGTTTGGGTCCTCTCCAAGGACCTTCCGGGTGGTCCTTGGGGTGTCGTTACCGGACGTTTGGACCCTTTGTACTTCACACTACCTATCCATGGTATCATTACACGTTTTGGACTTCGTTTGACACCCCTAAATCATCTCCAAACATAGGATCGTCAACTACTTCAAATTAGCTAGTTTCCGGACGTCAAGGTCTTTCTTTGTCGTTTTGGCTCTAACCTTTTCCAAATGAGTTTGTTACATTAATATAGGTCTGGAAAAATTATTTTAAGCATTATTAAATAGATTAAGCTCTAGTCTAAGTCATGGCATTTCCGGAGTGTTACATTATCCTCTCCTTAGGAACATTCGTCCCCGAATGACACTAAAATCTTTTGGAGGGTAGGAAAAGACTCAATACTAGCAGCACAACCAATCATCTTCATAAAATCATAATGAGTCGCAGATCATAGGAGTAAATCACAACTCCATACAACACATACCATAACGTTACACATAGCACTCAATTCATGATACACAAACATTTAAGAGCCACATATTTCATAATACATGGTGAGGAATTTCCTTCTCAATCTTATTATAAGCTCAAAATGCATCAAAGAGTAACCATGCTGCCAATCTTCTCAAGAAAACATATGCATACAAGTTTCACATAAGTGCAAGAATAGAGTATGAAAACATCTTCTTAAAACTCTAGTTGGCACTATCTTTTACCAAAACATGTACCTATTTAGTAAACAAGTTAATTTCATGTTTATGCATTACTTTCTCTATTAAAAGGAATATCTAACCTCAAGGAGTAAATAGATGAGGGTAGCGGGACTTCATGTCGGCTTCATCCTCCCATGTTGCACCCTCAACAAGATGGTTCCTCCATAGAACTTTTACACAGGCAACCTCCTTGTTTCTCAACTTCTTGACTTGGCGATCTAGGATCTCAACTGGAACCTCTTCGTAGGAGAGGTTCTCATCCACTCCTAAACATTCAATAGGTAGAATAGACACCGGGTCGCCTATGCATTTCTTGAGCATAGAAACATGAAACACCGGATGAACCGAAGCTAGTTCACTAGGTAGTTTCAACTCATAGGTAACCTTTCCGGTTCGTTGTAAAACCTCATAAGGACCAACATACCGGGGACTTAACTTCCCCTTTCCACCAAATCTCATCAACCCTTTCATAGGTGAAATCTTCAAGTAGACATGATCACCTATTTCAAACTCAAGATCTCTTCTTCTATTGTTGGCATAAGACTTTTGCCGACTATAGGATATTTTCAATCTATCTCTTATGATTCGAACCTTCTCTATCGCCTCATAGATTATCTCTGGACCAAGGAGTGAGGACTCACCAACCTCAAACCATCCAACCGGAGATCTACACCTTCTACCATAAAGAGCTTCAAAAGGTGCCATGGAGATGCTCGAATGATAGCTATTGTTGTAAGAGAACTCAATCAAAGGTAAGTGATCATCCCAACTTCTCTTGAAATCAATGACACAAGCTCTTAACATATCTTCAAGGGTCTAAATGGTACGCTCCGCTTGACCATCCTTCTGAGGATGAAAAGCGGTACTAAGTTTCACTTGAGTACCTAAACCCTTCTGAAAAGCCTTCTAAAAATGGGAAGTGAATTGGGTACCTCTATCCGAGATGGACAAAGGAATCCCATGAAGACTCAAAATATCATTAATGTAGATTCTTGCATAATCTTCGGCAGTATATGTAGACTTAACAGGAATAAAATGGGCAGATTTGGTCAACCCGTCCACAATAACCCATATAGAATCATTTTGCTTTCGGGTTCGAGGAAACCCAACAACAAAGTCCATATTGATGGCTTCCCACTTCCATGTAGGAACATCTATGATTTGGGTTAAACCACCAGGTTTTAGATGCTCAGCTTTAACTTGTTGGCAGTTTGGACACTTAGCAACAAACTCTGCTGTCCCTCTTTAAACCATCCCACCAATAGACCTCTCTAAGGTCATGATACATTTTGGTGGCACCCGGATGTATAGAATAGCGAGAACCATGGGCTTCTTCTAGAATCTGATTTCTCAAATCCTCAACATCGGGTACACATAATCTCCCTTGGTACCTAAGAACACCATCCCCCTTGGAGAATGACTCATTGAGCTTACTAAGTACCGATTCCTTCAACTCCATCAATAGAGGATCAAGATGTTCTTAGATTTCACCTCAACCACTAATGATGAGTCGGAGTTATGATGGACCATGAAACCACCAATTGGAGAATCTTCTAACCGCACACCTAAGCGAGCCAACCTATGAACATCTTTCACAAGTTCTTTCTTCTCTTCATCCACATGAGACACACTACCCATAGTCATACGACTCAAAGCATCCGCAACCACGTTGGCTTTGCCGGGTGGTAAAGGACACTCATGTCATAATCCTTCAACAATTCTAACCATCTTCTTGTCGGAGGTTCAACTCCTTTTGTGTAAACACATATTGAAGACTCTTATGGTCAGTAAACACATCAACATGCACACCATACAAATAATGCCTCCATATTTTTAAGGCAAAAACTACAGCGGCTAACTCAAGATCATGAGTTGGGTAATTCTTCTCATGAACTTTGAGTTGCCTAGAAGCATAAGCTATCACCTTACCATGCTGCATGAGGACACATCCCAAGCCCACTCGAGAAGCATCACAACACAAAAGCCTTCATTACCCTCCGGTAAGGTCAACACCGGAGAGAGGTAAGCTTATCTTTCAACTCTTGAAAACCTTTCTCACAAGCTTCCGACCACTCAAACTTCACCTTCTTTTGGGTCAAAGTGTCAAAGGAGAAGCAATGGACGAAAATCCATCAACAAATCTTCTATAATAGCCGCTAGACCAAGAAACTCCTTATGTCTGTGGGAGTCAAAGGTCTAGGCCAATTTCTGACCGCATCTATCTTCTTAGGATCAACCTCTACACCATCACCAGAGATAATATGGCCAAGAAAAGCAACCGACCTCAACCAAAATTCACACTTGCTAAATTTGGCATAAAGTTGGTGTTCTTTAAGGACTTGCAAGGCCAACCTCAAGTGACTCTCATGCTCATCTTCATTCTTGGAGTATATCAAAATATCATCAATGAACACAATCACAAATGAGTCGAGGTAATCTCAGAAAACTCTATTCATTTGGTCCATAAACGCCGTCGGGGCATTTGTTAACCCAAAAGACATAACTAGAAATTCATAGTGACCATATCTAGTTCGGAAAGCTGTTTTGGGAACATCTTCACCTCTCACCCTTAGTTGGTGATATCCCGACCTTAAGTCAATCTTGGAAAGAATAGCACCTTGGAGTTGATCAAATAGATCATCAATTCAGGGAGAGGATACTTTTTTTATGGTGACCTTATTAAGTTGGCGATAATCAATGCACATTCTAAGGGCCCATCCTTCTTCTTAACAAACAAGACCGGAGCACCCCATGGAGAAATACTAGGTTGAATGAAACCCTTGTCTAGTAAATCCTTGAGTTGGAGCTTCAACTCTTTCAATTCAGCCGGAGCCATCCTATATGGAGGAATTGAAATGGGATTCGTATCCGGTAATAAATCAATGCCAAAGTCAATTTCCCTTTTGGGAGGAACTCCTGGAAGGTCATTAGGAAAAACCTCTGGGAATTCTCTCACTACAGGGACTGACTCAATAGAAGGAGTTTCACATTCTAGGTCCTTAACCCTCACCACATGGTATAAACAACCCTTGGCTATCATCTTACAAGCCTTCAAGCACGAAATAATTTGACCCCTTGGCATAGAATTTCCCCCCTTCCACTCTAGAATAGGTTCATTAGGGAATTGAAACTTCACTACCCTTGTTCTACAATCTATGGAAGCAAAACAATCATGAAGTCCAATCCATACCCAAGATGATATCAAAATCAAACATGTCAAGTTCTACCAAATCAACAAGAGTAACTCTATTGGCAGCATCACAGGACATTTCCTATATACTCTTTTTGCAACTACAGAGTCACCCATTGGGGTACAAACGGAAAAGGGTTCAATCAAAACATCGGGAAGTACATCAAACTTCCTAGCTACCAAAGGTGTAACAAAAGAAAGAGTAGCACCTGGGTCAAGCAAAGCATAAACATTAACAGAGAAAACTTGTAACATACCCGTCACAACGTCGGGAGAGCTTTCTTGTTCACCCCTAGCCTTGAGTGCATAGAAACGGTTCCTTTTTGGAGCTTCAGAATTAGGACCGCTTGGTTGAGCTTGGCTATTCCCTTACCTTGACTTCTCACATTAGGACAATCTTTCACCATATGGCCACCTTTGCCACAACCATAGCAACTATTAGTTCCAACAAGACATTGCCCCCATGTTTCTTACCACACTTACCACAAGTTGGTCTTTCTCTTGGTGGATCAACATTTCTCCCTTTTGAGGTTTAGGATTAGAACCTCTATCATTGCGATTCTTGGAGAAATTTGAAGGAACTTGGTTTGAAAACCTCTTCTTAAACTTAGGCTTGTCTTGAACATCAAGCCTACTTTTAGAAGAACCACTCTCAAAAGACTTTGCCTTCTTAGCTTCCCTATTCCTCTTCCTTAGACGACTTTCCTCAACCTGTTGAGCATGAACCATCAACCTAGAAAGATCCATATTGTCATGAAGCATGGTGCACGACATTCTTCTTCAAGCTCTTCGGACACGCCGTTACATAACGGCTCATTTCATCCCTAGCATTAGAAACCAAAGAAGAAGCATATTTGGACAGCTTATTTCCTTAACACTCATACCTCCTTGACGAAGGTTGATGAACTCCTCTACCTTAGCTTCTCTTTCTCCCTTGGAAGAATCTGTCAAGAAAGGCCTTTTGAAGATCTCCCAAGTCACGGGACCATCTCCTAAAGCCCTACTATCCTTCCATAGATTGTACCATGTCTGAGCCACGTCCTTGAGTTGATAAGCAGCAAGTTCAGCCTTCTCAGTAGTACTCACCCCCATAGCAAAAAAATCTGTAGACCTCATCAAGGAAATCTTGGGGGTCTTCATCAACTTTTGATCCAAAGTACATGGGAGGATTCATCCTTGTAAAATCTCTCAAACGGCTAGCCATAGTACTAGCATGTTGGTTCTCTCGAGGTGCAACCTCTCTGTTAGCTTGAGTTGATGGCTTGAGCTTGGGTGGTGATGGCTTGGGCCATTTGGAACAGGGCTGCCCTCACCTCACCATCCGTCATAGCGGAGGATTCACCGAAACTTGATCATTTGCTGCAGCTTGCACTTGAGGAGCATTTCGATTACCTTGGGAGTAGCTCCCGCATTCGCAATCTCTTCCTACTCTTCTACAGGTGTCCTTCTTGTGTTCATCGCCTAATACACAAGAAAGGGATTAGATGCTAAAGACACATAGTGTCAAAACTCTAAAGGCGAATAGAGTATCAAGAAAAGAAAGTTTCCTAATCATCACATAGCCTCTCATCCACAATTGTGGCGCGCTTCACAACCATGAACAAGACACTAGGTAATGTGGTTTAGTGAGACATTGATCCTAAGGATATTTAACCTCATGCTCTGATACCAAGTTTGTCACACCGGAGAGTACACCCGATGAGACCGCGTCGTCGTCCTCTCAGAGGACTCAGACAAGCCCTTAGCATTCGTCATAACATGTGATCAGTAAAATTGCGGAAAATTAAAACTTTTAACATACTATTGAAGTATACTTAGACTTCATACTTAGCATACATACGGACATACGAAATCTAAAATTGTCTCACATATATAAAACCATCTAAAGAGTGCAAATCTGGACTTAGCCAATAATAGTCAATATGCCATATAGGCCTTAATACAAAAGAATCCAAAGAACATAATGGAAATAACGTATTCTAAAACTACTAAGTCTTCATAGGCTGGAATATAAATATAGCATCCCGAACATGAGGACCTACCAAGACTTGGAGAAAGAGTTCCAAGCTTCTTCAAATCGACCTGCTTAAACTTCAATGGCCGGAACCTACAGTTGTAGTAATATAAAGTAATGGGGTTAGTACGCCACATGTACTAAGTATGGGTATATGCACATAACACTTAAGGACATGCATGAAAAAGGATCATTTATCATCTCTTTAGAAAACATGCTAAGTCATATGAAAGTCTTCAATGCACATACCATATAACATATACAAGTTAAGATTCATCAACTTAAAGCATGATCATAATCAAAGACATATTCTCATAGAGTCATGTTAACATTTCATATTCAATAGATCATATAAACATAATACAAAACACTTACCAATGATCCCATCCCCAACCTACAAGTGCAATGGTCATGTGAAGCCCCATAACCCCACACAACCAAGTAGATAAGATAGGAGACCATAAGTAAAGCTTTCTTCATGTAACTTGTAACATAAGTAGTCATCACTTCATATAACAATATAACCAATAACATATTCATCATAATGACCAACATCATATAAGAGTAACATCATGTATCATAAACATATATCTTTCATGTTATCAATTACATAAGAACAATCTCCTAGGACTTCCTTAGAGTCAACTTGTGCAATGTCTAGGTAGAGTCCCATACCCCTACCTATACTAAGTAGACTCCTCAAGTCACCCTAGTCAACGTTCATTTACTTGTCTTTCATTTTACATGAGGGAACATTCGCCTTAACCGACATAGACCATGTGAGCTAAACATGGAATCCGGTGTCATAAACCCCACACCGAAAGAAGGTGGTCTACCGGCCAAAGTAGAACCTAACATGACATAGCTTTCTAGGTGATCCACTAGCTAGTATCCTATGGTGGCAACATAGTTCAAGAACTAGGAGATGTATTAGAGACCCATAGTTCCACATTACATGGCAGCCTCAATCTCATGAGAATCATTGTGAACCTACCTTCCAACTAGGGAAGGGACACTTCTCATATCTAGTTCATCGGTGCTTAGCTTAAGTCCCTTTTAATAACCTTTAAGTTGTCTTTTATCATAAACTTATCATAGTCATAGGAGGTTAACTCCCTGTATAACATGAACATGAGCTCTTTTAGATTAGATGAGAATTTCCTTTCATCGTAACCTTTCGTTTGTGAGATTTACATAGCATAATCATCTTGTGTAAAGCATACAAGAGAGTATCATAACTTGCATTTTCATATTCTATCATAATCTCACAAGTAACATGTTCATAGCCCATCATATTCTCATA
>CM040624.1:66216795-66242309 GCA_022817965.1 Solanum lycopersicoides
TAACATCATACATTTTTTCATAACATAACTCTAAGTTATAGGCTAACATAACATTTTGCGATCAATCCTAGGGAGAGGATACTTGTTCTTTATTGTGACCTTATTAAGTTGGCGATAATCAATGCACATTCTAAGGGACCCATCCTTTCTTAACAAACAAGACCGGAGCACCCCATGGAGAAATACTAGGTTGAATGAAACCCTTGTCTAGTAAATCCTTGAGTTGGAGCTTCAACTCTTTCAATTCACACGGAGCCATCCTATATGGAGGAATTGAAATGGGATTCGTATCCGGTAATAAATCAATGCCAAAGTCAATTTCCCTTTCGGGAGGAACTCCTGGAAGGTCATTAGGAAAAACCTCTGGGAATTCTCTCACTACAGGGACTGACTCAATAGAAGGAGTTTCACATTCTAGGTCCTTAACCCTCACCACATGGTATAAACAACCCTTGGCTATCATCTTACAAGCCTTCAAGCACGAAATGATTTGACCCCTTGGCATAGAATTTCCCCCTTCCACTCTAGAATAGGTTCATTAGGGAATTGAAACTTCACTACCCTTGTTCTACAATCTATGGAAGCAAAACAATCATGAAGCCAATCCATACCCAAGATGATATCAAAATCAAACATGTCAAGTTCTACCAAATCAACAAGAGTAACTCTATTGGCAGCATCACAGGACATTTCCTATAACTACAGAGTCACCCATTGGGGTACAAACGGAAAAGGTTTCAATTAAAACGTCGGGAAGTACATCAAACTTCCTAGCTACCAAAGGTGTAACAAAAGAAAGAGTAGCACCTGGGTCAAGCAATGCATAAATATTAACAGAGAAAAGTTGTAACATACCCGTCACAACGTCGGGAGAGCTTTCTTGTTCACCCCTAGCCTTGAGTGCATAGAAACAGTTCCTTTTTGGAGCTTCAGAATTAGGACCGCTTGGTTGAGCTTGGCTATTCCCCTTACCTTGACTTCTCACATTAGGACAATCTTTCACCATATGGCCACCTTTGCCACAGCCATAGCAACTATTAGTTCCAACAAGACATTTGCCCCCATTTTTCTTCTTACCACAAGTTGGTTTTTCTTTTGGTGGATTAACATTTCTACCCTTTTGAGGTTTAGGATAGAACCTCTATCATTGCGATTGTTGGAGAAATTTGAAGGAACGTGGTTTGAAAACCTCTTCTTAAACTTAGGCTTGTCTTGAACATCAAGCCTACTTTTAGAAGAACCACTCTCAAAAGACTTTGCCTTCTTAGCTTCCCGATTCCTCTTCCTTAGACGATTTTCCTCAACCTGTTGAGCATGAACCATCAACCTATAAAGATCCATATTGTCATGAAGCATGGATGCACGAAATTCTTCTTCAAGCTCTTCGGACACGCCCGTTACATAACGGCTTATTTCATCCCTAGCATTAGAAACCAAAGAAGAAGCATATTTGGACAGCTTATTCCTTAACACTCATACCTCCTTGAAGAAGGTTGATGAACTCCTCTACCTTAGCTTCTCTTTTCTCTCTTGGGAAGAATCTGTCAAGAAAGGCCTTTTTGAAGATCTCCCAAGTAACGGGACCATATCCTAATGCCCTACTATCCTTCCATAGATTGTACCATGTCTGAGCCACGTCCTTGAGTTGATAAGCAGTAAGTTCAGCCTTCTCAGTAGTACTCACCCCCATAGCAAAGAAAATCTTGTAGACCTCATCAAGGAAATCTTGGGGGTCTTCATCAACTTTTGATCCAAAGTACATGGGAGGATTCATCCTTGTAAAATCTCTCAAACGGCTAGCCATAGTACTAGCATGTTGGTTCTCTCGAGGTGCAACCTCTCTGTTAGCTTGAGTCGTGATGGCTTGAGCTTGGGTGGTGATGGCTTGGGCCATTTGGAACAGGGCTGCCATCACCTCACCATCCGTCATAGCTGGAGGATTCACCGAAACTTGATCATTTGCTGCAGATTGCACTTGAGGAGCATTTCGGTTACCTTGGAGAGTAGCTCCCGCATTCGCAATCTCTTCCCCTACTCTTCTACAGGTTGTCCTTCTTGTTTTCATCGCCTAAATACACAAGAAAGGGATTATATGTTAAAAGACACATAGTGTCAAAACTCTAAAGGCGCGATATAGAAGTATCAAGAAAACAGAAGTTTCCTAATCATCACAAAGCCTCTCATCCACAATTGTGGCGCGCTTCACAACCATGAACAAGACACTAGGTAATGTGGTTTAGTGAGACATTGATCCTTAGGATATTTAACCTCATGCTCTGATACCAAGTTTGTCACAACAGGAGAGTACACCCTGGATGAGACCGACGTCGTCGTCCTCTCACAGGACTCAGACAAGCCCTTAGCATTCGTCATAACATGTGATCAGTAAAATTTGCGGGAAAAATTAAAACTTTTAACATACTATTGAAGTATACTTAGACTTCATACTTAGCATACATACGGACATACGTAAATCTAGAAATTTGTCTCACATATATAAAACCATCTAAAGAGTGCAAATCTGGACTTAGCCAATAATAGTCAATATGCCATATAGGCCTTAATACAAAAGAATCCAAAGAACATAATGCAAATAACGTATTCTAAGAACTTCTAAGTCTTCATAGGCTGGAATATAAATAATAGCGTCTCGAACATGAGGACCTACCAAGACTTGGAGAAAGAGTTCCAAGCTTCTTCAAATCGACCTGCTTAAACTTCAATGGCCGGAACCTACAGTTGTAGTAATATAAAGTAATGGGGTTAGTACGCCATATGTACTAAGTATGGGTATATGCACATAACACTTAAGGACATGCATGAAAAAGGATCATTTATCATCTCTTTAGAAAACATGCTAAGTCATATGAAAGTCTTCAATGCACATACCATATAACATATACAAGTTAAGGATTTCATTAACTTAAAGCATGATCATAATCAAAGACATATTCTCATGCAGTCATGTTAACATTTCATATTCAATAGATCATATAAACATAATATACAAAACACTTACCAATGATCCCATCCCCAACCTATAAGTGCAATGGTCATGTGAAGCCCCATAACCCCACATAACCAAGTAGATAAGATAGGAGACCATAAGTAAAGCTTTACTTCATGTAACTTGTAACATAAGTAGTCATCACTTTGTATAACAATATAACTCAATAACATATTCATCATAATGATCAACATTCATATAAGAGTAACATCATGTATCATAAACATACATCTTTCATGTTATCATATTACATAAGAACAATCTCCTAGGACTTCCTTTAGAGTCAACTTGTGCAATGTCTAGATAGAGTCCCATACCCCTACCTATACTAAGTAGACTCCTCAAGTCACCCTAGTCAACGTTCATTTACTTGTCTTTCATTTTACATGAGGGAACATTCGCCTTAACCGTCATAGACCATGTGAGCTAAACATGGAATCCGGTGTCATAAAACCCCACACCGAAAGAAGGTGGTCTACCGGCCAAAGTAGAACCTAACATGACATAGCTTTCTAGGTGGATCCACTAGCTAGTATCCTATGGTGGCAACATAGTTCAAGAACTAGGAGATACATTAGACACCCATAGTTCCACATTACATGGCAGCCTCAATCTCATGAGAATCATTGTGAACCTACCTTCCAACTAGGGAAGGGACACTTCTCATATCTAGTTCATCGGTGCTTAGCTTAAGTCCCTTTATTAAATAACTTTTAAGTTGTCTTTTATCATAAACTTATCATAGGTCATAGGAGGTTAACTCCCTGTATAACATGAACATGAGCTCTTTTAGATTAGATGAGAATTTCCTTTCATCGTAACCTTTCGTTTGTGAGATTTACATAGCATAATCATCTTGTGTAAAGCATATAAGAGAGTATCATAACTTGCATTTTCATATTATTATCATAATCTCACAAGTAACATGTTCATAGCCCATCATATTCTCATATCAACATCATACATGTTTTTCATAACATAGCATCATAGTTTATAGGCTAACATAAACATTTGAGAATAATCACACTTAGAACATTTACCTCTTGCTTCCAAGAACCTTATTCATCTTACAATATTCATAATCATACTTAGTGAAATAATCAATGGCATAATCAAGACAACTCATCAAATCATATACAAGATCAATGCATAGCGTAGGAGAAGGGAAACGGGTCGTTATAGGGTTCATTCAATTCTTAATTCCAATCCTAACGTTTACACGTTATCAAATACTGAAAAAACCCATTCGAAACCATCACTTAGAGAAAGATCATGTATCACACGACATTCAAACATTATCAATCAAATACTCAACAATTTGTGTGAAATCAACTATAGAAAACACTTACTTTTCATTGAAAATCATAAATCTAGGGTTAGGAAGAAAATCCGTTTTGTAGAGTAAAAACCCTAGTATTTGAAGTTCTTGAAAACTTATCTTGAAAGGACCTCTTGGGGAAAGGAATCCCAAGAGTGAAAAACTCATACCTTATAGATGAAGAATCCACGAAATATGATTGGAAACTTTGAAACCTTCGTCGTCTTTCTTAAGCTTTTTCTTGTTCTTCAATGGAGTTTGGAAAAGAGAGTGTTCTTGAGAGATGAGAGAATTTTCGTTTGATCTGATTTGGGACATGTAAAAATGGTCTAAAACTGACCTAATATAAATATATAGTCGTCCTATGAATTACCCAAAAGAACCTCCACTAAAATGGGTCTTTTTAATAAGTTAAATTACCAAAAATACGACTTTAACGATTCTGGGAAGAAGCTGCGCGTCGCGGGGACAATTCCCGTCATTTTTATTTAATTTTGAGCTTAGGCAGTGAGGTGCGTGTCAGCCTCGCGACCCTCGCGTCGCGGGGCTTCCTCTCAAATATTGAGGCAGAACACCTCGTGTTCCTTACGCGTTGCGCACCATGCCTCCACATCTTGCTTGCTCGCAGGCTGCCAGGCAGCCTGCCCGCGCATGTTTGGGTCTTCCCCAAGGACCCTTCGGGTGGTCCTTGGGGTGTTGTTGCCGGACGTTTCGACCCTTTGTACTACACACTACCTATCCAAATTAGCTCTAACCTTTTTCAAATGAGTTTGTTACATTAATATAGGTCTGGAAATATCATTTTAAGCAATAGTCTAAGTCATGGCATTTTCGAAGTGTTACAGAATTATCTGGGATATCATTGTCACATGTAATTTTGTTGAGATCTAGCTAACCTGAAAATTATATGTGAGATTGCATGATATATGTGAAAAAAATTAGAAGTTCAAAAAGTAGGGTTGAAACTTCAATCTAATGACTGTATTTTAGGCAACCAATGTGTTCTGTGCCATTTAGGGCAAGAGTTCAAATTATCATACGCTCATTTATTTAAATTTGGGATAATTCTCTACTTTCAATGGACAGTAAAAAAGTCAAATAATTAACATAACTTTAATTTGTAAGATTTAATATTCCTCAGTACCATCAATAATTTCTTCTTGTTGTTGGTCAAGAAGTTCCTCCTCAAAAGAATCCTTTTGATCCCGTCTTCTGTTGCTTTCGTTGTGTTCTTTAAATTTCTCACTTTCTAATTCCTGCAAATCCATATTGTTTCTTAATAAATGGTTGGAGATAGAAAAGTATATTGTGAAATATAATAAATGTTCTAAATAAAAGACTATTAAATAGACAAGTGGTGAACAATTACCTCACAAGCATGAAGGAGGGGATACAAACATGTATTGACAATGTTATTGTCTATTAAAGTAGCACTATAATGGTTATCTTCACCAAGGCTCTCGAACTCACCTGAAAATAATAAATAATCAAATGAAAGATAATTAATAGTACAAGTCATTTATGAGTTGTTGAATAAACTAATGAATTATGTACCATGAATAATTTATTTTTCGTGGTTATCTGCATCCTTCCTCTCTTTCATGGAAAGTTGTGAATTGCTTCCCTTGTTCCCTTGAAACAAATAGTTAAAATTTTATTTTGCTACAAAAAGTAATAAATGATACATTCAAATTAATTTTCCAGACTACTAAAACTCCAATTAATTTTTAAAAATTTATTTAATAATAACATTAAAATTTTAAAAAAAGGCATTATTTCTCTAATAAGTCAGTTGTAAGAAGTTGAATTAATTAACAACGTACCATAAATAAGTTTTACCTTTTGCTTGTTCTCTAGTATTTTCTTGGAAGAGTTCTCGTGGTCCTCTCCAGAAGATTTGTTATTCCTCTTGGCATCTTCTTTCTTTTTCTTTTGTACTTCGAGCATATTGGGCATATACTATTGAATGAAAACCAAAAGGCAAGATCAACTAATTATTCAATTGACAAATCATGCTCGCAAAAAGCAAAATCTTCCTACTAAAGAGTATAAAGTTGAAAACCAAATGAGATTCTAGAAGTCACAAAAGAAACGTAGTTAAGTTAATACACACATATGCCGTTGAAGATATATACACTTTATCCTAATCATAATCGTATATATACACTGTATTTCATAAAGTAAAACTTATTTGAAATAAATAGAAATAGACATTACATATAGACTCTAGAGCTGAAACAACACTTTTAGATTTGAGAGAAACACGGAGGAATGATTTTAAGGGATAAAGAAAGCATCATCCTTCGGTGACTCTCATTCTCAAATTAAGATGAAAGTCTCGTTCTCAGATTGGAAAATATAATTGAGTGAATGCATGTGGAAAAATTGATGGAAGTCTTATTGTATTTAAATGAGATTGTTCATACATATAAATACACAACAACAAAAGCAACATATCTGATGTCATCCCACAAGTAGAATTTGAAAAGGGTGCTATATACACAAACTAGGGTTTGAAAATAGGAAGATGTACACAACTTTTGATACAACCTTTTTGGGGTAGAGATATTTTTTTCTATATGCCATAAACAAAAGAATTGAAATAGGATTACAAGCAAGAGAAATAAAAAAAATTCAATCTTGTTAATTATAGGATTTAAAATTTATTTAAAATGGTCTATAAATTCAAAAACAAGACACATGCTAAAATGAACTGTAAATTTATAAATGAACACAAAGGCAAAAAATTGAGAAACAAAACAAGATCTGAATTGAATCAAACTTACCATCACGTAATTCGATTCCTTAATGCAAGAAAATCAAAAGCACCACAAAAATCAGAATTTATTAATTATTAAATTTATTTTAAAATTTAAAATAAAAGTAACTATCTATTATTTTTAAAATATAAAAAAGAAATAACTCCGTATTATTTTTAGAATTTAAAATAAAAATATCTTCCTATTATTTAGGTGGTTACAGTTCTTTAATTTGATACTTTATAAAAATAAAAAACTGAATTTTTTGTATAAATAAATATAGACACATATCAATAATTAGAATTAAAACGACACATGTCAACATCACAAAATTTTAAAATTTAACAAATCTTATATAATCAATAATTAAATTGATTAAATATAAACACATGCAATAATTAAAAATAGACGCATTTATTAGACCCAATTAATTACACGGTAGTTACACAAAAATTTAAATAAATAATAATAAATTATTAGACCTATTTATTAGAGCCAATTAATTCTACGACAGTTACACAATTAAAAATTCACAATTACTATTTTTCAAAATATAACTTTTTTTTCAGTTATTGAAGCAATAGAATTCCATTAATATATTTACTTCTTCTTTTATTTTTTTGTTGAAACAAGCAAACACGCTCTCTGCAATTTATTTGTTCATGGCTATGTTTCTATTTGTATTTCTTTTGGGTGATATAGTGTTTGAATCATTATATTTTATATATTTTATGATTACTTGATGAAGAGAAGATCTCTTGGCTTAGAATAATATTTAGAAAGAGATGTAGACGACATGTTTCTTCTATGATAAGTTCATAGTTTCTCCTTATAATTGAAATGAGTTTGTTTAATTTTGCTTAAGATAAGAAGTATGTTTTATATTATCAATGTTCTTATGTTTAGCTTTTGTTGTATTATAGTCATGTTGTTAGTTGGTATGAATAATATTCTTCTTCTTAGATCTTCATAAAATATATCATGATATAGTAACATGAAACGGTCTGAATTTTGATTTTTTTTTGCTCTCAATATTAAAATGTGTTCTTTAACAAAATTAAACAATTAAACTTAGATGATCAAGGTGTTCTTCTAATTATTTTCGGATCATTCAATGTTCATTGCACTAAAGTGATTGCTCAACCAATATTTTTGACATTGATAAATAAATTCTCAATTTCGTTTGTGCCTTTCTTTTCAATTGAGATGGTAAGCAAAAATTCATTTTCTTTTAAGCACTTTCATATTTGTAGTTTTAGAAAATGTAATAAAAAATAAAAAATAATTTCTAACACTTGAATTTCAATTTATGTTCACATAACATAGATTCACATAAAAATAAGATTTCAGTTTATGTATACAAGGTGATACTTCAATTAACTTTTATGATGTATGTGGTAAATTCTTTTATAATTCTTATGCAGATTCTTAATTATTTTAATGCAATAGAGGTATTATGTTGCATGTCCTTATTCATGTTACATGTTGTTTCTAACATTTTGATACCTTTATTTTTCAAAAAATAAAAAATATATTGTAAAAAAAAACATAAATCACGTGTTTAATAAATTTGAATGAAAAAATTAAAAATATTTTCATATATAAGATAAGATTGAAAATTTCAAGGAAAAATCAATTAATAAAAGTAAAGAAAAGTAAAAATTTGTTTACATGCCCAAGAATCTTTTATATATATCTAATAGGAGAGGTGATAGCGCTTATGTGTCAGCGCCACAATTAATCTCTAATTTTTGACTTTTTTAAATTATTAATTATTAATTTATTAAATATAATTAATTTGGTTTTCTTAATAAAGAAAAAAAGTTATTGTTTTAGAAGATAAGTTAGAGTTTTTCCGCCAAAAATTTCTAAACTAATTTTGAGTTGCATCTCCAGTAGTAGCATAGCTGTACTAGTTAATGGTACTCGTACAGAGTACTTTTCCCCTTCTAGAGGCATAAGACAAGGGGATCCCATGTCTCCATATATATTTATCCTTTGTATGAAACTTCTTTCATCGTATATTAATTATCAAGTCAATATATTGTTATGGAAACCAATAACTCTTAGCAAGAATGGTCCTCTACTATCTCATTTATTCTTCGGAGATGACCTTACTCTCATCACTCAAGCAGATAATATTTCTATCGATACTATATATAAATGTATGAATATTTTTACCTGACTATCTGGGCAAAAAATTAATCCTATAAAATCTAAAGCTATCTTCTCAAAATATTGTAATGAAGATACCAAACTCTTGGTTAAACGTTATTTTAACATATCTCCCTCCAACTAAGTTATAAAATATTGTAATGAATCAACAACTAACTACAACTAAGTTATAAATTACATGAATGAATCATCAATCAAATTATCAAGTACATTGCATTGTTAGGTGTCAAATGTATCAACAACTAGCTACAACTACTCAGGAAAAAAAATGTGCATGTGTATGCATGAATGAATCTGGTACTTAATTTTATGACATTTTTGTATCAGATTATATAAGACAAATATATATGACAATTCAAACTGTAAATAACAACTAAATATATTGAAAGTTAAAGTCAAAATAAACAAGAAATTTTAGAGAAACACTCTAAAACTTGAGTAGATAAAAATATTTTAAAACCGTAAAACCAAACACTCTAAAATTAGAGTTAATGTATCTTAACAACCATAACACTCTAAAAAGGTGTCTAACAAGTGATAGATAATCTATATTAAATATTAACCGTATCCTCTTGTGATGGTGCTGTGAATTGACTCTTAGGCTTTTGTGGATCTTCATTTTTACTAACATATTCTGCCTTGATCTTTTCAGTACCAAACTTTCATAATATGCCTACATATTGTGTACGAATGTAATCTGATCAAAAATCATTTGATGGAATAAAGAATTCACATTCCCTTCAAAATGCAGAAGATACATTATAAAAGTAAAGAAGATACATTATAATTCAAACCAAAATCATACTAATATTTATAGGCTGTATCACTTGTTTATGCTTATCAATAGCCAAATTTTTGTTCTGATAATTATTAAAACTATATATAATGTATCTTAAGCATAAACTTATACAAATTTTGACTGATATACCATTTAACATGATGCTAATGTATCGTATACACACGAAATAATACAAGTTTTGACTCATACACCATTAAACATTAATTTTGTATTACTGACATGACATCTTGGGACGGATAACCAACTAAGCATATTACAATATTGATAATTTCATATAATTAGAACAGCTACTCAAATAATGAATAATATTAAGATTTATCGCATAAACTAGATAAACTTAAATATAGATAAATTAAAATATAAAACGTGGATTTTATCATTAATGTATCATTTTTTATTGACTAGCATGAACAAGTTTAAAAATCAATAAAAGAAGATACAAAAACTTACCTTATGTAAAGAAAGTCAAGAAATTGCATAAGCCAATTTTCAACCCCTCTTTTTGATTTTTTATCAACCTGCACTTTAGAAGATGAAGAACAATATTGATTCTCCATTGCTAATGGATGATGAAAACACTCTCGCTTTAGAATATGAAGAACAACAATGATTTACTATTGTCAATTGCTGATGAAAACCTTAGACCTGGTTTCAGCCCATTTAGGATCGTCGAAAAATTAATGAAATCGAAGAATCAGTAGAATGAAAAAGATGAAAACCACATTCAGTGATTTGATATTGATTGACCAGAGAGAGAAATAAATAATTTGAAATTCAAATTAGAATGAAGGATGTAACTCATTAGATTATGGGAGTGAAATAAGGAGAGGTTAAAGAAGTGAAATTAGGAGAAGAAAAACGTTGGTTTATAAGATTGAAGTAATGTATCCTGGTGATTTGGAGTAATGGGAAAAATAAGAGATTTTTATAATATTTTAAAATGGTAGGAATAATAGAAAATATGGTAATAAAGATGTGTATATATGTAATTTTTTCTTGTTATATTGCAAAAAAATTCTGGTTAGATCTAGGTATTCCTGAGTTTAACATTCCTTCTCAATTACATTGGCTTCAATATTTGAAGAATATCAGATTGCCGCAAAGTACTAACATTCAGAACTGGCTTGATTTTTTTCCTTTTGCTCTTTGGAGTTTATGGAAAAATAGAAACTATAATAATTTCAACTCTAAAAAATCCTCTCTTCCAACAGGTAAGGTGAGAAACAGTTTGTTAGAATATCATCAATATTCAAATTACTGTCAAAATCTTCAATCCTCAGATATCATTAATATAAAATGGATCCCACCCCAAGAAGGCGTTCTAAAACTCAACACTCATGGATGTTTTTAAGGGAACGTAACAAGGGTGAAACTGGGGGTGTCATCAGGGATTATAGGGGTAACTGGGTAATAGGTTTTTACCGTAACATAATGGTTCCAAATCAAACCATGGCTGAAATAGAAGCTCTCTTAGATGATTAAAATTAGCCACGGAACTAAATATTGGTCCTATAGAAGTAAAGATGGACTCCACTGAAGCAATTGAAATACTACAGGCTTCTCATATTAATTATGAAGCTAATGTTAATCTTTACAGGTTGCTTATGAAGAGGTTGGGGAATTCGTTGGTCCGACATAGTTTCCGGGAAGCAAACAAGGTAGCAGACTTTTTGTCAAAGCTAGGTGCCAAGCTAACAATGTCTAAATATATTAAGATATTATCTACACCTCCGATGCAAGCACTAAACCTACTTAAGGAGGATCAGCAAGGAGACATAACTACTAGAATAGTTTGTAAGAATAGTTATAATAAGTTAGCATGTTTTGGGAATCTAGTTGTATTAGCAAATTATGGTGAAAATGTAGAGACCAATAGGTCTCAAAACAATGTAATATTCTAAAATATTATATATATAATCTTACCATCCAAAAAAAAAAAGAATAGTTACATTCTTGAATTTTAAGCTTTTTTAAAAAATAATTAAACATATATAATTAAATATTGAATAACAAAAAGTAACTACTTAATAATAATAATAATAATAAAAATAATAATAATAATAATAATAATAATAATAATAATAATAATAACCACGTATAACCTTCTTATTAAATAGCAAAACAAATATATAATTATAATAATAATCTATATATATATAATAGGAGAAGAAAAAGTAAAATATGTCATCACCACAAAAAACAATTTTTTTAATTATCTAAATTAATTATATGTAATTTGTTTAAATAATAAAAATATTTCATTTTTTTAAAAAAATAATTCAAAAGCATTTTTCTACAATTAAATGAGATACAATTTTTAAAAAAATTTAAAACTAACATGATGAAACTGTAAATCTGTATTTATGTTATTTATGTGAAATAGAAAAAATCAAATTAAAAGAAATTAACGTTTATATACAATTATTCTTACATTATTCCAGTTTTTTAAAAATCAATTAACTAAATATTATTAATCTGATTTTTAAAAAAAAGAAAAAAGACACATGTCAGCAACTAAAAAATTATATAAGGATTTTCTAAAAGTTATATATACATATTTTCTTTGATTTTTAGAAGAAAAGAATGAAAACAAAGTAGGTAAGAAAGAATAAAACTAACTAAAGTGTCAGTTACAACATTGCACTAAAGTGCATAATTAAAAATCGTTAGGTATTACGTGTAATCATTAGAAAAATTCAATACATAATAAATTATATAAAATAGAAAAATTCAACAGACAAAAAATTGTCCCTCCAAATTTGAAAATCTAAAAACCGTAATGCTATTAGATCTATTTTATCTTTTATTATATCAGTTTTTTATTTATAATAAATAAAATCAATCATTCATTTTCTAGGAACCACAAATTTCATCAAACTACATGTGATAACATACATATGTTAGTTTTATTTTAACTTGGAAGAGATTTTTTTTTAACAAATCACAAATTTTTTTATACAATGGTTTGAATAAATCCAAATGGATGTTATCACCCTAGGACAATCACTTCCATTGCGTCTCCACCTTCAATCAACCAAAAGGTATGCATTATATTTTTCTCTCATATTATTAACTTTTGCGCTTAAAGTATACATTTTATGTACATCAAAAAAAATTATCATCTGAATTTTATCGTGAATTTTTTTAAAAATTCATGAGTTATCTATTTTTAATTGCTGATAATTATGTGTTACTTAGATATTAAAATTTTTGTAATTTGTTTGAATGTATGCAATTCATTGCTTATTTTGTAATTCAAAATAATGAATTTGAACATTGTGCAAGATATTTAAGCATTGTGTTGTGAAAGTCGTTCTACATACTATCATAATAGATGTAGGTTGTAGTTATTTTTATTGTAATTTATTTCTTATATTATTAGTTCATCTGATGCAATGAAAGCATTCGATTGTGAGTAAACATGCGAGCTTTGGTTAATTTAGTTGTAGCAAATATTGCTTAAGAAGTGTTTTTTGGTTTTATAAATTTTTTTGTGCAATAAATATAGTGTGATTTTATTTATTTTGTTCTTCATAGGTTATCTTCATCTTATTTAGCATTTGTAATATTAATATTTTTAGGAGTGTATGTTATTTTGATATCTTTAGATTTTCAATAAAAAAAATAAGCATACAATATCTAGATTGTTTCACGCAACAAAGAACATAGGGAGGATTTGTAGAAATGAAATTCATCAAAGGCTAAATTTTTGACTCATTTGATATATTTTATGAAAGAGATTCCGTACTTGAAGTTTATGCATAAGTATAAAGTAAGTATTGCAATTTTACTAAATTTTCAATTCTTTTTTTGTTTGTAACCATCTTCTAATTCAATAGAACATGAAATTTCTATTTATAAATTTTACTTTGACATCTTATTTAATTGAGTAAATTTTTTTTGTCTTTTTTTGGTGATTTGTTTTTCTAGATTTTGCTTTCATTTATATAGAAGTTGAAAGAGATCGATATCCTTGATTTTTTAAATATGTTTTGAATAAAAACACAAAAAAGAAAAAGGAAAAGGTAAAAGGTGTTCCAATGAGAAAGGGAGTTGATACAGAGATTCTTGATATTGTATTTCTGGATATGAATCTTTGACATGTACTTGCTATTATTTTATTACTCCATTATAATTATTAATATTATTTATTTTCATTGTAATTTTTTCTACTACACTCGACAAAATATGCCTACCCGAAATGAACTCATCAATAATAAGCAATAAAGATTGAAAGTTGAAGTTATACAAGATAGGACGTACCATATATATTCACACATCATATTCTTTATTGCATTGATTATTCAAGATAAGAAGGTACTAACAAACAATTTTTTAAAAGTTTTTCTTACATTTATTGTTCTTAAAGTTCTCAATTGGATTATATTATGATTTTAGAGTTCTATCATTTCAAATACCTATAACGTTTATTACTTAGTGTTAGTTTAGTGACAGTTAGTATGTCTTACAATTCTTTAACGCTTAAAAATATTCTTTGAAATAATTGATTGTTAATCTTCAATATATAAGTTGTTTAGTCTAAGACCTTATATATTTTAGATATATGCTAAAATTTTGTGATGTTTAGTCTACAACTTTCTCCATTTATTTTTAGTTATTCTGTTGTGCTTTTCAAAAATTAAATTTATTGCAAGCTCAATACTATTTAGAGGTGTGTTTTGTTTGTTTTTAGAAAAAACAAATAAATAAATTAAATATGTTAATAATTATTATTATCAAGGACATGATGGAAAAAATGGAGAGGAGCGAGAAAAAGATGAAGGAACAAGAAAAGAAAAAGAGCAAGTTTTGAACAAGATGCTGAGTACACTCAAGAAATTCTGTGGCTCAGGTGATGAGGTTTATGATAATGTTCTTTCAGATCCAAATAGCTCTTCCCATGAGTGATGATCTTTGCAGTGAGTCCCTCACTATCTCTTTTTGATTGTGGTACTATGAGGACACAATTACATTTTTTAGTTAGGGGGTGCCTCCCATTTCTGACTTATTTTAGATTGTTTTGTTTCATCTGATTGTTCCCTTGTTGGACTAGTATTATTTTGATTTGTTGATGATGTGCCCTTGTCGGTCTTGTTTTATTTTTATTTGTGGATGATGTGCCCTCATTGTGCTTTTTAATATATTATGTTTGGTTGGTTGGTTTTATTTTGTTTCTAGTAGTTGGCAACTTCTTTGTTTTTGTTTTCATAATAAAATATGGATTGACAATGCCCAGTGATGGATAAAGTGACAATTTTTTATTGGAAAAATCACCGATTGTTTGTTAGTGTTTGATTGGTTGTGGATGTGGTGTAGTTTGAGTAGTCGACCCCAAATAGATGCATGAGTTTTGCCGATGATGGATTGGTTGACGACTTTTTTAAGGGAAAAATCATCTTCCTTTGAGAGGTTGTGACTTGGTTGGTACTATGAACATAGTCTTGCATGTGAACAGTGTTGAGCATGTTGCCAATATGTGTTTGAAAACAGAATTACTGATTCCAAAAAAAACATTGCAGAAACACGAAGTAACAAACGTTGATTGAACCAGTAATAAAGATGAACATAAATTAATTTAGACAAAACTAAATCTGTAAACGTACCAGAATCTGAAAACTTTGAACAGAAATCAAGCCCACTGAATGCACAGTGTCCCTTTAAAGAAATTATTCCCCTCTATTATCCGAGGTTTGATTTGGAATATGTCCTCCCAGGATAGAATCATCGCAATCACCAGCGTATTGATACCAAAAATTCTGCTGTCAGCAAACCATTCAACAACAACAGTAAAGTACACGAAGAAACTTTTGTGTAGAAGAAGAAGAAGAAATCAGAAAATTCGTAAGGAAAAATTCCGAAGAATAAATGGTATTTATAGGCAAGAGGAACAGGTTCCAAAAGGTTGCAACCCTTTCAAAATCCACACGACCATTAATGAAAGTTTGCAACCTTTCAAATGGTCCTGGATGTTCCTGAAAGTTGCAACCTTTCAGAACAGACATTTCCAAATGGTGAGAAATCATATATATATATATATATATATATATATATATGAGAACCTTAGGCTCGCCTACGTGGCGCCACCACATGCAAGAATTCTCTTTAAATTTATTTAATTTCCAAAACTAGCCTTCCTCATTCATGAAAAGTTATGACTTTTATGAAAGGTTGCGACTTTTATGAAAAGTTGTAACTTTTTTCATGAAAGATTGTGAAATTTGCGACTTTTATAAAATTTGTGACTTTTAGGAAAAGTTGTGACTTTATGAAGAGTTGCAACTTTTATGAAATGTTGTGACCTTTTCGAAGGGTCGTAACTTTTCCAATGATTGTGACCTTTCCGATAATACACAATAATCACATTTTTACACTACCATTTGTTGTCTATAAATAGAGGACTATATTTTTCATTCTGTGGGCTTAACTTTTTTCATTCTGTTTCATTCTATTGTTGCATATCCTGGTATATTTCTTTTTACAATCATTAGTTTATGCTTATATAATTATTAATTGTTGTTTTTGAATATATGCTTTAAAATTTGTTGTTTATGTTTATGTAAAGTTATAATTATAAGTATTTGTTAGTAAAGATAAAATAACAAATGTTAATTGAATATTCGAGCATATTTTCTCTACTGAAATTATTGAAGGTACATTAAAAACATCCCTTACAAATCTCAAATTTATTCATCAACAACGTTATTCTTTCACAAATCATGATGTGATTTTGTATTCTTTACAAAATCCTCAGAGAGTTAATAACTATGTATACCCATATTTTTTTTTTATGTTGTTGTTTATATTTACTAAATTTATTAGTGGATATTATGAGTACTTTAATGATTGAAATTCTATTGAAGTGTTAGTCAATGTTTAGAGGTATCTTATTTCAAATTAAAAAAATTTCTGGTTTGAATGATTTGTTATCATCATTGGATATCTCATAGTTTACTCTTATCAATGTATGTTTTTTCTCGCTCTTTTGTTGTCTCCTTACAATTGTATTGATTATGTTTTTTTGATATGTATATAATCTCATTATGACAACGATCTTCGTCCTTTTAATATTTTTTTCCTTTCTCATTCAGCTCTTCTAAATATTTTTGACGTAAGATATGACTATTTTATTCAAGCTTAATTTGAAGAATATGAAATAAAACTTACTCTAAATAAAAGTAATATTTTAAGATACAAAATATATGTCTATTAACATAGATTTTTTGTCCTTCATGTCCCAAGTCATTGCTAAACATTCGAATTATTTAGGTTAGACTCATTTTTAATTTTTTAAAGTTAGAGAATGTTTCTTTAACATGAGTCTACAATACACCATTTTAATCTACGTGTACTTTCATAATGCGACAATCATATATAAATATTCCTAAAAAGTCGTAAAGTTGCATTGATGAAGAATTCAGAAGGGTCTTCGAGAGTTTAATGAAGAATGAATTTCTATTAGGGAAACAAGATTATTTTGTTGTTGTTCAAAATATATTTTTATCCTTCTATAAATTTTTCTTGGAATAACAAAGTAATAACAACGAAAAGTGGAGAAAATCTGACCTCAGACAAGTAGATTGTCTAGAAAATATTATTTATGTTGTTGCGCTGTATAGTTTTTAACGGACACAACTTATTTATAAATAATATTGATAATAAAAAACTTTAACATAATTTTTTTTACACAAGAAGTTATGATAACCATAAAATTATCATATTCTATATTTTCAAGTATAAAAAAAATTATTATTAATCGCTACATAAAAATATCACTCAACTTTTACAAGAAAATTATATCATCAAACATATAATATGATAAATTATGTAAAAGATAAAAATAATTAGATATCAAGATATTTTTAATCACTAATTATGTATTTAAAATTTTTGAGATATGAGATAATGTAAAATCATGTCATTTGTCTATAAATGTTCTAAAAACCTACAAAAAATTACTTTTTTTTTCTTATAAGAGTCGATCATTAGTAAAGTTGTTCAAAAGGTTAGAAAGATTCTTTATGCCCGCGCGAAGCGCGGGTCAATTACCTAGTTCAAATAAAAATCGGGTCGGGTTAATCAACTAAAAAATTAAAACGTTTCAGTTAATCTCAACTAAAAAATTGAAACGATTCTGTTATGATCTAATTAATTGAAAATATTTTGGCCATTTAATTTAATTTAATTAATTAAAGAAATAAATAATTAAATAATTAAAATAAACTTTGTACAAAAAATAATCTCTCGATCATTTTCTAAAGCCGAAGCCGAGCCGAGCGACGACGGCGACGACGCGAGGGGGTTGCCTCTTTCCAACCCTTTTAACAATTAATAGGAGTGTTTATATATTTAAACTCTCCTATTTTTCTTTCCACCACCGATGATGGACAAATGCCTTTTCACTAAAGCATAAGAGGACTTTTCAAGTTTCCAACTATTCAAGTTCCCAACTTTTCAAGTTCCTCTCTTTTTATCTTCCCTCCATTTCCCATGAATTCTTGCTACATGCCCAACAATCCCCTACATTAATGTGGAATGGTTATAACATAGGAATGCATGGACAAATGTGTACTTTACAGGCAAGGATTAATTGTGTCTGGATAAGTAGGTTTCCCTTGGATTTTCCGTACTGAACATATGTCGGATATACTCAGTCAATCGGTAGATGCGATATCTTTGAACCGTCGAGCTTTGATGTATACCTAGACAACATATGTCACACAATTAACCCTTTACTATTTATGGTTCTTCCGGTTGTGTTCGTTTCAGCAATGAACACATCCTGGTTGCACGAGTGTATAGAGAATAGGCTTTTGACATAAAATTCTCTTTCAAGCAGCTTACACTTCCATTCACATTGGTGATTCCTAACCGTGTCATCTCGTAGATACACTATTTGGTCAAATCTGCCAAACTTAGAAAATCATTAAAAACCTTAAGCTTTATTAATTCATTAACAAGCCTTAAAGTCTTAACCTTGTTCCTGAACATTGTCTTCATCATGAGAATGGATTGAGTTGATTGACAATGTCGAGTCGTCAGTCATAACTTTGTTTTTCTACTTGAATCTAGCTCTTGGGATGTCCAGTTTGCTAGATAGAGTTACCGCCATGCTGACTTGTCATAAGACGTAAACTCGTTCCCTTAGATGATCTTTCAACTGTCTCTCTCACTAGGCCTTTCGTTAGTGGATATGACACGTTATCGCTTGACTTCACATTGTCAATTCTGAAAATTCCACTAGAGAGCAGTTGTCTTATGGTATTATGTCTCTATCGTATATGACGAGACTTACCGTTGTACATTATGCTCCCTTCCCTACCTATTACTTCTTGACTATCGCAATGTATCAAATAGGTCCCACAAGTTTGGGCCAAAATGGAATATTCTCTAGGAAATTCTGGAGCTATTCAGCTTCTTCACCAACCTTATATAAAGAAATAAATTCAGATTTCATTGTGGAGCGAGCGATACATGTCTGTTTGGACGATTTCCAAGAGACTACTCCTCCACCAAGTGTAAACACATAACCACTTGTGGATTTTACTTCATTTGACCTGGTGACCCAATTTGCATCACTATATCCTTCAATCACAGCAGGATATATATTATAATGCAAAGTATAGTGTTGTGCATGTTTCAGATACCCAAAAACATGTTTCATTGTCGTCTAGTGAGTTTGATTCAAATTACTAGTGAATCGACTGAGTTTGCTAATAGCGCATGCTATATCTTGTCGCGTACAATTCATAATATACATCAAACTTCCCAATAATCTAGCATATTCCAATTGAGAGTCACTTTCACCTTAATTCTTTTGAAATGTAAAGCTTAAATCAATTGGAATTTTGACAGTATTGAAATTCAAGTACTTGAACTTATCCAATAATCTTTCAATATAATGAGATTGAGATAATGTTAGTCCCTGAGGAGTTTTGAAAATCCTGATCCCTAAGATCAAATCAGCAACTCCTAAGTCCTTCATATCGAACTTGCTGGACAGCATGCTCTTAGTAGCATTTATTTCGTCAATATGTTTACTCATTATTAACATGTCATCAACATACAGACAAACAATGAATTCATGATTCAGAATATTTTTAATGTAAACACACTGATCACATTAGTTAATCTTGAATCCATTTGCCAACATTGTTTGGTCAACTTTAGCATGCCATTGTTTGGGTGCTTGCTTGAGCCCATAAAACAACTTCACAAGTCCGCACATTTTGTTTTCTTTACCAGGAACTACAAACCCTTCAGGTTATTCCATGTAAATTTCTTCCTCCAACTCTCCATTTAAGAAGGTTGTCTTTACATCTATTTGTTGATTTTAAGATCATACACTGCTGCTAGTGCTATTAACATCCTAATTGATGTTATCCTTGTTACTGGAGAGGATGTGTCAAAGTAGTCCAAACCTTCTTTTTGTCTGTATCCTTTGACAACAAGTCTAGCCTTATATTTGTCAATAATTCCATCATCTTTCATTTTCCTTTTAAAGATCCACTTTGATCCTAAAGGTTTATTTCCTGGAAGAAGATCAGCCAATTCCCAAGTATGATTACTTAAAGTTGATTCGATCTCACTATTGACAGCTTCTTTCCAATAAGTTGACTCAGACGAAGACATAGATTCTTTAAATGTTTGAGGCTCATTTTCAAGCAACAGAGCCACAAAATCTGGTCCATAAGAAGTGGGTTTTCGTTGGCAAGTGCTACGCCTATGATCGTCACTAGGTAGTAAATTTTTCCGTTGATTCTTCCTGTGGTCGTTTAGATCTTTCACTTGTCGACTTACATTCAGTTTTATTCGACAAAAATGCTCAAAGAACTCTGCATTATCTGACTCAATTATAGTATTAACATGAATCTCAGGATTATCAGATTTGTGAACCAAAAACATGCAGGTCTTACTGTTCACATCATGTCAAATAAATACACAATCTACCATTTTGTGTCCAATTTTCACCCTTTTGGGTAAAGGAGCCTCTACCTTGGCTAGACTCCCCCACACTTTGAAATATATCAAGTTGGGTTTTCTTCCTTTCCACAACTCATATGGAATTGATTGTGTTTTACTATGGGGTACCCTATTGGGTATCTTATTATACGCATTATCTTTTTGTCAATAAAGTTTAAATTAGTGACAACGCTACTTTCTTGCCATTTTGTAGCTAAAAATGATCACATCGTCACTAAGAAGCTACTTTTACCAACGAAATAAATTTGTCACTAGAAAATGTCATAGTTAGCGACGATCGCAATCGTCATAAAATACTAAGTTAATTTGTAGGTAGGATATATTGGGAAATTTTTTATTCTTTGTTACCAAATGTCATACTATTAATGAAGAAAATGTGATCTTCTTAAAATGTACAAGAAAATCATCGCTGAAAGTTAATCTTTTATAGACGAAGTATTTTGTCACTAATAACAAATATTTGATGGCATTTTAATTTGTAGCTATAGTATTTACGATTTGATTTAGTTAATTTGAAAATTATCAAATCATATATAAATTATATACGTAAATTCATTGGAAAGAGCATTTATACAAACTAAAACTAATAACATACTAGAAGAAGTAAGATAACAACAAAAAATCTTTAAAAAATACCGTCATATATTAACAAAGAACAACCAAAATAATATTCATGAGATGATATCTCATTACATACGCCTTAAAGAAAAATTAACATCAACTAAATTTGGTCCTACTTGAAAAATGTAACTTAGATATACTAAACTTTTAAACGAAACGAAGTAATAAAATTGAGGTTGCTTCTCAAAAAAATCATTGCAAAAGCACTTCTATAATAGTTCGTCTTGATTTCCACCTTTCACAACTTGTGTAAACAAAAATTTAAGATCTTATTTCACATATAGGGTAATTTAAGCATTAAAAAAACATATACAATTAGATCACTCATACAACCTATGTTTAATTTTAAAAGTGTAATTGAGGGAATAAGATCACTTTTCGAGCAAATTAGATTCAAGAGTACATACATAATGTTTTTTCTTGAAGGGGAAAGCTAATAGAACAAAATTGAAACACAATTATTCTTGATGAAGAAAGGTAACCGTACTCATGAATTGAACTAACAGTAAACAACAAATTACATGTTCAGGAAGAGGAAAGCTAATATGAAAACAGAGCAGACAAACTCAATTGAAGAGGAAAGCTAACATAACAAATTCAATTAACAGATGATCCATAATTATTCTTGAACAAGAAAGCTAACAGTACATGAATTGAAATAATTACAATAAACATCAAATACATGTTCAAGAAGAGGAAAGTTAATATGAAAACAGAGAAAACAAACAGAATTGAAATCTCTCATGCGTAGAACATAATATTTGTTTGACAATTAGTTTTTTGGTTATTTACGTCCAACCTCTACTCTAACAGGATAAATAAAGAGCAGAAGTTTTAAATTATATTAACGAGACCAAAGCAATGTAGTTATTATTGTACCTGAAGGGATAACATGATAAGGTTCATTGATCACTGTATCATGAAAATGAAACATAGTTATATATTAGGTGCGAAATGCTACAAACTATTTCTATTTAGTTAAACAAGTTGTAATGAAATTATTATAGTGTAAAGTATACTATGTCTAACCTTGATTGTGATGAGCTCATAAATTGTTGCACTTGTTTCAAAATATCATCTTGACGTGCCAATACAACTTCCAATTGTGAGTTTAGAGTTGTTATTTGAGACTGTTGGTTTTCTACCATGGCTTCAGCTGCATCTAATCATTTCATTAAACCACGTTGGACAGTAGCAACTTCCTCCTTCACTATTTTAAGGGAGTTTTCTAACTCTGCCGCTTTCCTTTGAGTTGCTCGAGTAGTATCAGGTTTTGGACCATAACCAAGGCCTTTTATGTATCCCGATATTGTACCAAGTACATCATCCACAATTTCATCAATAGTCATTGAAGACTCTCCTCCTGAAGTATATATAGCTTTTAAGTAGTTCATGCTATTCTGGAAGAAAATATATTTGTTTGAAGTTAAGATAAACATAGAGTAAATTATATTTAAATATGTGATTAAAATACTTGTTTTCTTACATAGTTTCAGCGTGTTGAGATGACCAGCCCTTTACAGCTGAGTAGTGGGTGTTTTTGTAGAACTCAATCCTATCGGGTTCTACCCCTTCAAGTTGTTCACCCTATAAAATAAAAAAAATAAAAATTGTCGCATAGGAGGACAATGAAGTAGTCTCTTCCACGAAGTAAGAAAAGGAATAATCTGGTACGTGTTCATAAAAGACGATATTCACAATAGTTTCAACACTAAATCACCATTAGCGAGAGAAAAAAAATATAAAGCTTACAATTTCAGCACGTGCAACTACAAATGCTTTTGATCCATGAAATGATTACATTTGAGATTTGATCAATTGACCTTGTTTACCTGACATCATTTCTAAAAAGAATATACAATTATAATTCAATTCTCCTGGAAACAACTATAATGCATATTTATTTGAATATGAGTCACCTTATGTTTTGGATCACACCACATGTCGCAAAGCCTATTCCAATTCTTAGAGGTTAGTTCTTCCACTTCTATTTTATGAGCATCTTCCTCAGAACGTGCACTGTCAAAATCTTTTTTAATTTTATAACGCCATTGTCGACTCTTATTTTTGAGGATGTCTTCACAACTATCTTTGACGTAACGTTCGTCCAAATTAATTTCAAACTTCTCCTGGAAAAGTATAATTTCAAAGGGACAACATAAAAATAAAAATCAAACACTAAATGTTATGACGATACAAGATTAAAAAGTACAGAAATCTTACGTTACATCTACATCTTTTTCCTCTGTTGTGAGTTCCTTCCACTTGTTTGGAAGCGTAAGACAGTTTCGTGCAATTATTCCCAACTCATTTGATAGTTTGATGACTGGGCCGCCTTAACTGGCCTCCCCTTACAAGTGGGATCTCTATTACCATCTTTCCCCCAAAGTTCTCTCTAGTATTTCAAAGCCTTTTCCCCTGGTTTTTCCTTGACCATTCTTAATTCTTATTGTATCATCTGAGTAGGAACAATATGTTTAAAATAGTTGTATATGCATCTAGAGTTTTGAAGATTACAGTTAGGAGTAGTATGGTTAAAGTTTAACATAATTGAATCCTTTGATCGTTTAAACTTTCACTTCAAATCTAGGTAGAAAGTATATATAATATATCTATTGATTAGTATAAGAAGTTATATTACCTGTGTTATTAGTCGGAGTACATGTATTTGATACATCACCAGATTCAATAGAAGAAACATTTTTCCAGTAAGTGTTTTTTGCTTATATACATCCTCCGGGTGACATGGCTTGCTCCTCTTTTTGAGTGAGATTTATGGACAGTTTTGAAATTTTAAGCATTTCGAGTATACAAATATCAAGTCAACAGGTTGAAACTCACAGGCTAGAAAATCAAACTGAAACTTTTCCAAATGACATACAACTTGTAAAAGACAAGGATATCGACGATGAACGAAAATTTAAATCGAAATAAAAGCAAAACATTTTATTAAGAACTTCAGAAAGAATGTTACGAACAAAATCGTTCATACATGAATCATAATACCTAACTTTGTATATCAGTTTTTTTCTGATGGTTTATGTACTCAACATTGTTCAGACAAAGAGAAACGAAATCGTTCATGCCTAGTTTGTATCTTCAGTATGATCTTGAATCCTACTTCACTGTGAGTTTAGTCTTTTCATCTATCTCATATATATATCTATAAAAATTCAAAATAATAAGCGCCAAAACTTCTTTTTTTACCGCAATGTTGGTTCAGTTTTTGGTGAGAATTTGCTATCCGTATGAAGAGTTATGAGTGATATCCCCCAAAACAGAGGAAGACGAGAAGTTGTTTGAAAGTTGTACCGTGTTTTCTCTGGAACCACTTAAATATTTATGTTTAAAGTCTATTAAAATATCAATAAATAAAAAATGAATAACAAAAGAAATAGAAAAAATCTCACACCTATTTAATGTATACGTTTCAGCAATAAAAAGTAACACTTCAAAAATAAATTTAACTATATGTATATAATATTTTGACTCACCAATTTCTCACATATAATTACTTAATGTTGAAATTAATTTTAGCATGAGCTTATTCCATGTTTGATTGGGATAAAACACGGAATAACTTATCCTCGAATTAATTATTCGTGGATTATAATATTATTTTATTCCTTTTGAGGGTCGTATAGTGGGCGTGGAACAAGATGTTTTATGTCACGAGTGTAAGTCCATGAATGTGCAGCGTATGATTTATTATAAAATGTGTCGTATTTATTGTCAGGCCTGAGCCTACACCCTGGGCGGGACTGGCACTCGAAGACCATTGCTGGCCCTCAAGCGAACCCTTGTCTGACTTACTTAACTCAACGGAAGACTAAACTCAAATTGAACAAGAAATAA
>CM040624.1:66243309-66302710 GCA_022817965.1 Solanum lycopersicoides
AGAAGGATACGAAGAGCAGCATTCAAATGAGGGGCCCTTGGATCTTGCATATATTGTCTCAAATGTTGTACTGTGAAGGCAAGATCTGGGCGAGTATGTGTGAGATAATTTAACTTTCCGAGTAGATGGTGATACAAAGTTGGGTCTTTGATTAGTTCACCTGAATTAGCAAGCAATTTTGATGTGGAATCAAGAGTGGAAGATACTGCAGAAAGGCCAAGAACATCAAATTCTGCCATCAAATCCAAAGTGAACTTGACTGAGAATTAGACCCCGTTGCTTGTGAAGGACCTCCATACCAAGGAAATAGTGCAAATTTCCCAAGTCTTTAATTTTGAATCTTGATTCAGGAAGATTTTAAGGTCATTCATCTCTTCAATGTCATTTCCTGTTAACAAGATATCGTCCACATAGATAGTCACAATACATATAGAAGAATTTGTTTTCTTAAAGAACAGGGAATAGTCATTTAACGAATGAGTAAAACCTTTGAAATTTAAGGCAGAAGTCAATTTGGCATACCATTGCCGAGATGCCTGTCGAAGCCCGTAAAGGGATTTCTTCAGCCCGCAAACATGATTTAATGAAGGAGGAGTAAGTCCGACTTGAAATTTCATGTACACATCCTCATCTAAATCTCCATGTAAAAATGCATTATCCACATCTAGTTAAAATAATCCCAAATTCTTTTTGACTGCTACAGACAAAATACACCTAATTGTAGTCATTTTAACCACCGGTGAAAATGTTTCATTGAGATCTATTCCCTCTCTTTGTATATCGCCTCTGATTACCAATCGAGCTTTGAGTCTTTCCACACTTCCATCTGAATGTTGTTTGATTTTATACACCAATTTACAGGGTAATTCCTTTCTCCCAAGAGGTAACTCTACAACCTCCCAAGTTCTGTTTAATTCAAGTGCTGCAATTTCATTAGCCATGGCATTTTGCCAACCTAGGTGCATCATAGCTTGAGTGTAGCTAGTAGGTTCTTGGAGGTTTGAGAGGGAATTAATGAAGGTTTGATTTGTGGAAGACAAGCTGGAAAAGGAAAACTGAGGAGGGGTAACAGATGAAAGAAAACAAGAACTGGTGAAATTGGTGAGGTGCAAAGCATTGCATATATAATCCTTTAGATAACTAGGCGTTTTATGAGACCTAGAAGATTTTCTAAGAATATTATCTATGACCATAGAAGAAACAGAAGGTGAGGGAATGTTTGCAGGAATAATAGGAGAAGATGGAGATTCTAAGACTCCACGATGACGATCAGCTGGAAAACCAAACTTAGTGATAGGTGAAATGGGAATAGAATTGTCCTCTGTGGCCAGATTACGAGGAACTAAAGTAGGCACATGATCCTTAGGAACAATAATATTATCCTCAGGTAGAAAAGATTCTGTAGATTCACCAAGTTTAGTAGAGGCAAAAGGAAATATGGTTTCATGAAATATCACATCTCGTGAAACAAAATTTTCTTGGTTTGAAGATTGAGTAACTTATAACCTTTCTTTCCATGAGGATATTCCAAAAACACAAATGACACAGCTCTCGGTTCAAACTTTGCCCTATGAACTGAAAGTGTGGAAGCAAAACACAAACAACCAAAACACTTAAGACTTTGATAATTTGGTTTAGACTTAAAAAGAATCTCATAAGGTTTTTTGTATTTGAGAACTTTGGAAGGAAACCTATTAATCAAATAGGTTTCTGTTAAAAGACAATCACCCCAAAATTTAATAGGTAAATGCGATTGAAAAAGAAGCGCTCTAGATGTTTCTAATAGATGCCTATGTTTCCTTTCCACAACTCCATTTTGTTGTGGAGTGGAAACGCAAGTTGTTTCGTGAATGATCCCTGAGATGACAAAAATTCAGATTGTAGTTTTCCATTTTCTAATTCAAAAGCATTATCTGATCTTATTTTGTAGACTTTAGTGCGAAACTGTCTCTCTATCATGATTAGAAAAGATTTAAGTACTGTAAAAGCATTTGATTTGGAAGATAGTAAGAAAGTCCATGTTCCTCTACTAAAATCATCTACTATAGTGAGAAAATATCTGAAATTGTCATGAGTAGGATTGTTGTAAGGTCCCCAAGTATCTACATGAATTAATTCAAAAATTGATTTTGTAGAAATAGAATTAGAGGGAAAAGGGAGTTTGGACTGTCTAGCCATTGGACAAATAATACATGGAGATTGAAAATTTGAACAATGAGATACTGGAAAAGACAGAATTTTTCTCATATTGATTAAAGGATTATGACCGAGTCTACAATGTCAAAGCTTCTCTTCTACATTTGAAACAGGAACACTGAAACTAGAATTTGAAATAGGAACAGGATGGGCAACACAGTGCCTTCTTGCAATTAAAACTTGACTAGAAATAAAACGATCCCTAGAAGCTGGAGCTTTAGACTTCGATTTTAGAATGTAGAGTCCACCTTTTTATTCACCAATCTCCAGTGGATGCTTCATTGAAGGGCCCTGTAGAAAGCAAGAATCAGGAGTGAAGAGAACATGTCGATTAAGTTGTTTACACAACTTGTGGACAGACATAAGATTGAATTTAAAAGATGGAATATACAGAACATTATGCAAGATCAAATTTTGCAGAAGACTAACAGAACCATAATGTGTGACCATAACTTTGTGAGAATTGGGAAGTGTCACCATGATTGGATTTCCTAATGGCTTAAAATTTGAAAGAAGATGCTTGTTAAAAGTCATATGTTCAGATGCACCACTGTCCAATATCCAAGAATTGGTGTCTATTTTAACCAAAAATGCATAAGAATTGAAAAAACTTTTCATACTAGCACAATTGGCACTCGTGGTAGCTTCAACATTGTTATCACTTTGTTGTCCGATTTTGAATTGTTGAAGTAATTGCAAAAGTTCTCCTGAGTTAGAGTTTTCCCATTTGAAAACCCATTACCCCCTTGATCAGCCTCATCCGCAGCGTGGTAGGCATTGTTAGCCAGAGGTTGGAATTTCCTTTGCTTTGTGAACTTGAAATATGGAGGAAATCCATGAATCCTGTAGCATTTGTCAATGCTATGACCTGGCTTTCTGCAATAGGCACATGTGCTTGAATTCTTCTTTGATTCAACAGATCCCTTTGGTGGTTTGAAACTGGGATAGTTTCTATTTCCTCCTGATTGATCTGTTGTGATAAAAGATGCAGAATCCCCTGGATAGACAGGAGAAGTATTGATTTCTCGTTGCTTTTCATCTTGGATAACCAACGAATAAGCCTGTCCAATAGAGGGTAAAGGGGATGACAACAAAATATTGCTACTTACACCAATAAAAGACTCATTCAGCCCCATTAGGAATTGTAACAACCTTTCATCTTGATGGGATTTCAGAAGTTTTGCCTTAGCACCACAATCGCACACACAAACACAAACAGAAAAAGTGTTTAACACATCTAGTTCATCCCGTAAACTCTTCATTTTAGTGAAATAGCCTGATATACTAGAGTTACCTTGCACCACAACACTTAGTTCCTTTTGTAACTGGAACAATTTTGCACCATTCGTCTAACCAAATCTATCTTCTAGGTCGCTCCAGAGTTCTTTGGCACTTTGGGAGTAAAACACTGATTCAGCTATCTCTTTAGATAAAGAGTTGTGAAGCCATGAAAGAACCATGTCATTGCAGCGTGACCATGCCTTTTGAAGAGCCAAATCGGCAATTGGAATCTTAAGTGAACCATCAGTGAAGCCAAGTTTGTTTTTGGCAAAGAGCGCAATTATTACTGCCCTTCTCCATCCACCATAGCTTTTCCCATTAAACACTGTGGAAACAAGATTCATCCCTGGATAATCAGAGGGATGAATATAGTAGGGATGAGTTGAATCGATGATATTATTTCCAGCAGAAAGGGTGGTGGAGTGTTTTCAATAGTTGGATCAGAAGTAGAAGACGTGGGTGCCATTGTAGAGAAGATGAAGAAAAGAGAAAACGAAACAAGGATATTAGGCAAATTCTAAACGTGCTCTAGTACCATGAAAGAATAGCAAGAAATTAGTTGAGAGAAATTTCTCTTTTCTGTGTGTTTTACATCACTGTACAGATGCATATATATACAACTCACAAAATAGGTGAACAACAAACTGCGTAAAGATAATGGAGAACGTGACTGACCAACTATGAAACGTGTCCTACTTTATCTAACCAACTAAGTGTCCCAGTTTGTTTAAAAAACTAAAAATAATTACAAATAATAAAATATATATATATATATATGACTGATCTTCCTGAAACTTAGGAAACCTCTGCCTTCTTCGTCGTAACTGTTTCACCATTATCTACACATTTATGTCCTTCAACTTTGGTTGTGCACAAGTAGACACTTAAATTTGTATAAAGTTGCACAAATAGACACACATGTCCTACATGTCATTTTTTGTCCTGCATTGTGTGCTACGTGTATTGGGTCACATAGGACTCATGTGTTTAATTGTTCAAATTTATACAAATTTAAGTGACTATTTATACATACCCAAAGTTGAAGGGCATAAATGTGAAATGAGACCAAGTTGAAGGACTTATTTATGTATTATGTTTGTTGACACCCAATTTGAGTTAACTATCAAGCTTCTTCAATTTCAAACAATTTGAAATAATGATCTTTGAAATATATATATATATATATATACATATCTGTTTCTAATTAGTTTTGATTAGTTCTTCAAAAATAATTATATAAGTATATACATGATTTTATATAATTTTCATCTTTTATAAATATTTAATAAATAGACAAAAGGTTATTTCTCTCGAATCTATTTTGATTTTGAATGTAACGACTATTTGAAAAAAAAATTCTGTTTTAATTGTGTAAAGTATTCAAATGTTAGGTTTTAGAGTATTTGATTGATCAATGGTTAAGAATCAACAATGCAATCATATCATATATTTATATAAAAGAGAACTCTAGGACCGCCTACATGGCGCCGCCAGAAGTGAGAATTTCCTTTTAAATTTATTTATTTCCAAATTAGCATTCCCCTTTCATGAAAAGTTGTGACTTTCATGAAGAGTTGTGACTTTTATGAAGAGTTACAACTTTTATGAAGAGTTGCGATTTTTATAAAATATTGTGACAATTATGAAAGGTTGTGACCTTTCCGAAGGGTTGTAACTTTTATGAATGGTTGTGCCTTTTCCAAAGGGTTGTAACTTTTTCAAAGTGTTGTGATATTTTCGAAATGGCACATAAATATTTGTTCACACTATTCTTTGTTTTCTATAAATAGAGGGATTTCATTTCATTTTAAACAACAAAAATTCTGAACATCTTATTTTTCTGCACAATTAAATATTATTTTTGTATAAATACACTGCTGAATATAATCGTTCTATCCTAAGAGGATCTATTCCTTTAAACCTCGGGTACTAGAAGGGAATAATTTCCTTAAGGGGACACCATGCATTCAATTGACTCAATTTTTTTCTTTCTATTTCTTTCTACCTGGTATGTTTGTTTTATACTTTTTTGTTTATGTTTCTGTAAATTTATTGTTATAAGTATTTGTAATAAATAACACCCAATAATTTAGTATGCACACAAGTTTTTCTACTGAAATTTTAGTTTCAAATTGAACTTCATCACTCTGGTTTGTTGATTTTTAAAAAACACCCAAATAAACTTAATATTTTTATGTAATATTTCTCAATCAATTATATATAATAAGTTGAATTATTGTCCTATATGATACATTCTTCCTTTAATTTTTTGTTTTAATAATTAATTGTGATACATTTAAATGTGGAAGTTTAAAATAATATATGTAAAGCAAACAGTATGACTGAACTTTCTACACGTTAGAATGAGAATATTTGTTCACTTTTTTAAGTCTTTTAAAATTTATTTATCCCTCCACCAATGATTATTTATTTATTAGAAAATTTAATATCTTTGGTTGACGTTTATTTTGATTCCCCGAAAATATCAAATAGTAACACTTTTTGGAAGCAAAGAATAAATTATGAAATCAAATTTAAGATGATCGATTGAGTGATAAATGATAAGATGTTATAATTATCATTTTTCTTTACATTATTAATGTTTGTTACTTCGTATTGTATGTAAGAGAATATAATGTTTTAGTTTTAGTAACTGATATGTTTTAAGTATTATTTTATAAATTTTGTGATATTAAATTTTCACGCGAGGCGTGAATTATTTTACTTGTATTTATATAAAAGAAAACCCTAATCCCACCTATGTGGCGCCACCAGAAATCAGAATTCCCTTTTAAATTTATTTATTTCCAAAACTAGCATTCCCTTTTCATGAAAAGTTGTGACTTTTATGAAAAATTTTAACTTTTATGAAACGTTGTGACTTTTTTGAAAAATTGTGAGTTAAATGAAAAGTTGTGACTTTTATAAAGAGTTGTAACTTTTATGAAAAATTAATACTTTTATGAAAGTTTGTGACCTTTCTTAAGGGTTGTAACTTTTTCAAAGAGTTGTGACCTTTCCGATAAGACACAACAAATATTTGTTCACATACCCTATGTTGTCTATAAATAGAGGAATTACTTGCCACTATAATTTGTAGGTTTTTTTCCCACTATAGGGTAGTCAAATTCAAATACATTAATTGAGTTTTTTATGAAGTTTGTTTCATTCTTGAAAGTTTTCATGGAGCTTAATCTTTACGATAAGTCATATTGATTCATCTAACTATGGTAATTTCTTTTTTCAATTTTAGTGACCTTTTTTTAACTCTGTTAAAATTTCAGCAAGGATGATTGAAAATTGATCTTTTTTTTCCCTTTCTACATGCTTCTTCATATAAACAAATAAAATTGAATTTAGTTACAATGTGACAATACTACTCTTGGACCTCTTAGTTGATGGTTGAATTCATTATATTTGGTTCTTTAGTAAACAAATCTTTTATTTCTGTGATTATTATATTTATGTTTTATTTGAATTCAAATACATTAATTAAGCTTCTTATAAAGTGTATTTCATTTCTCAAAGTTTTCTTCCTCCTATTTCATGAATCTTGATTTTTTACTATAAATCATTGTGATTCATGTATCTATCGCATTTTCTTTTTGCTATTTATCTTATCTTTTGTCCCTTTCTACAAGTTCTCTTCATATACTTTTTGAGAAAATTGCTTGTGGGTTGTGCTATATTTGATAGCACACAACAACAAATATTTGATAACTAATATGAAATCAATGATGAAGTTTGCGAAAAGAACCAAAATGAATGCTCTCTTGCTTGCCACAGTTAGTATATTATTTTGATTATTTTTTCTTAGGTACACATTTTGTATGTCATTGCACTATTTCTAGAATATTTGTATAGATACAATTAGTCAACATTTTTTATTGCAACTTCAATGATTTGTCATATTTCTTCTTCTCTTATTTTTGAGCATAGATATCAAGTTTTGGTGAAACTAACAAATATCCAAAATACACTATAAAAAAATATTTTTTATCGGCAATAAATATGCACACTCACAAAGAGTGCTACAACATTTACCAACATTAATTAATTGTCATTAAATTCAATATTGTTATAGACTTTAGGGACATTTATACAGAGTATTAATTGCCTCTGAAAATACATATTTAACAATAATTAAGCTATTAATAATAGTTCAAGATCATTTTTAATGTAGTGATAACTCATTCTTTTGATATAGTTTTTAATTTTTGATAAAGTAGTAATAACTCTTTCTTTTGGCATCTTTCAATGAAATTTGTGAACTGTAAACATTGATACAAGAGGAAAGTCTATTTTTGAAAAATATATTAAGCAACATACCTTTTTCTTCTTGATTGTTAAGAAAGTAAGGTCGTTTTTATTATTATTTTTGGATATTTGTGTGTTCAGGTGCTCACAAAATTATGTTGTGAGATTTAATGTGTTATTTGTCAAAATTTTGGTTTACTATATCGCATTGCGAACATTCAGATGTCACCTACTGCTTGGTTTATAATACATGAGTTTCCACTTTACTTGGGAGTGTTGTTGTTCAACGGTTTTTGGTCTCTTTTTTAACATCTAATGTTGTTCTTTATAACTTCTTACAATTTTTACCAACTATTTCCATGGAGATTTTCTTAAAGTTCTATTATACTTAAGATCTATCTGTGACTCATAATTTTTGTATAACATAAATGAAAATTTTAAAAAAATATAGCACTTTAAGATTTCGGAGAAACGTTTTTCCTAAAAATAAAATGTATTTGCCAATTATGTATCGAAAATATGAATATTATCGAATGATCATATTTAAGCTTAATAAAATAGTTCAATCCCGTACGAAGCACGGGTATTTACCTAGTTGATTAACTAATTCAAATGTTCTTTCAGTTCATATTTTGTGACTTCATTTAGTGTCGAGATGTTTCATCTCTGTTAAGTGTACCATCTATTTCAAATTGCTTCCTCTGTTTAATCTCACTATATTGTCAATGGATCTTAGTTCAGTTCTGAGTCTGATTTAACTACTTTGTACGATCTTTTCTTATTCAATTCTTGCATAAGGTTGAATAGAAGGATTTGGGCTTACTTAATGATAGTTTCACGGTATTAAACATGATTCGATTCCATTTCTTTCTCAAGCTTCAGGTCAAATTAGAGTCATGGACAAAAACTTCATCTTTCAAAGTCAATTTTTTGTCTTTTGTTGCTAAATCTCTGGATTATTTTGTGAACTAGATGATGTTATGATTTTTTTCCCCTCGTCTTAGTATTATTTCCATCTGTTATGAAGCGGCAGTGAATATGATTCAAAAACTGATTAATAAATAGAATATTTCTAGTTCTCGTTAAGTCGCCTTGTGTTTATTTCATGCTTTTGTCATTCCTCAACCTAATCTGCCCACTTGAACATTGTTGAACCTGGTTTGCCGATACCATACTCTACTTTCAAGCACCAGGCCCTTTGTTGTTTGATGTTGATTGTCGTTATCTTTAAATAGGTGCAGATTCTCAAAATCAGTTAATTTGGTTGTAGCCTTGTCTTATTTTTTTCTTTCTGGAGTCAACAGCCCCATTTCTCCATTCTCCGCTCTCATTATTCGCTCATTGCTTAGCATGACATGTTTGATCAAGTCTATGCCTTCATTTTGCCTACAACTTGTGTTTAAAAGTTGTTTACTACTTGCAGTGATCTACTGTCAAAATGTGGAGTTCTGTTATTTTCCAAATTTTAGCTTGTTCCAGTTCTTGTTTTTTCTTTCACGTTGCTGCCTGCCTTACTTACGATAATTGTTTAGCCTTTAATTCTTTACGTTAAGATCTTAATTCTCATATTTGTTAATGTTCAGGTAATAAGACATGATGCATTGAGTCCTTTTTTTTAGTTGTCCTTACCTCCTGCATTAAAGTAATGTCAGTTAGAATAACTTTAACCCCTTTATTAGCATGATCCAAGTTCCCTGCATTATTACGTATGAGTTAGTTGATAAAACATTTAAAAGTGAAAAGTGTTGTGGTATTTGATTGTTTAAGATTCTAGCGACCCATCTGTTAAAAATGGAATTGTTGGAGTAATTTCGTTCAATGTTGATTGGGTGTGTTTATTTTATTTTATGCATACAAGTTGTGATACGGACTCTAATTTCTTTAGTTTCTTTATACAATATAGTATTATGATTTTTATTTTATGTTATTTTTAAAAAAAACTAATTTGTGATTGTGGCATAGCAGCTTAAGTTGTAGATTAGTTTCTTTGTTTGTTTTGATTGAATCATGAACTATCTTTAGTAATCAAGTTCATTTGCTAACGACAAAAAATAATAATTTAAGCTTACATGATAAGCATATCTTGATATACTCATTTAGCTGGTCAAATTTTAGCTTGAAACATTTGCATAGATAGGGATGATATTGCCATCTGTTTAAAAGCTCCTTAATTGATTATATTTGTTATTAAAATTATGGCATTGAATAACTATCAAATTTTATAGTAAGTTGATATGAATTATGAAGTCTTTAATTGATCCTTATTTCCTTTCCTTGCATGAACTTTCTCGTATGACTCCACAAGAACCCTTCCCTTGCATTTAAAGTTGGGTTGAGACCCAACATCACTATCGAGTCAATCTTGATGAAGTATAGGTCAGCCCTCGGAAGCTGAAATACAAGGACACGTGAGTTGTTATACAAGGATTGAAAGCTAATATGCATATGGGGGTGGGCAAAAAGCCCAAACATTTATCAACAGCAGCTTACTTTTGACAATAGTGAATCTAGGCCAAGAGGCCCCAAATAGAGTTTCTCCTTTAATCTTAAATTATTTGTTGTTTATTAACTCTAACTCTAAAATTATTAATTCCCAAAAAATGAACTATATTCTTCACGTTAATTTATTTTAATAAAATTACATTTTTTATGAACTCTTATACTTCTACTGATAATCTTTAGTAAAAAATTCTATTTATTCATCAATTAATTTAAAATAGTTTATCATCATTTAATTGACCAAAGTGATTTAATATATATATATTTTAAAAGTTTTAATTTTTATCTCGTCTGTAAAATGTTAATCTTAAGGTCATTTTTCTAAGTGCTAATCTTAAACTATTTTTTTAGAAGTTTTGATCACTTTCAAATAATTAAATTAGTTTTATTTTCCTAAAGCCCCCCAAAAGAAATTTTAAAAAAAAATCTTCTTGTTACACTTAATTATTTTTTCTCAAAGATAGTCAAATATTTTAGCCAAGTCGTTGGATAATCGCGTGTTAGCGGCTACTTTAAGTGCTAATATCTTCTTAAAGTAGTAATAAGAACCTCTTACCCATTTTTTCTAATTTTCTAAAGACTTAATCTATTAGAGTCTTTGTAAATTATGTTTTTTTAATTTCTTTAAAAAGTTAAGTGGCGACTCCTTTCTAAGTATTATTCTTAACTTGTTTTATACTTGGAAAATTCCAAACAGTGTTTTTTTTTAAAATAGTAAAATTACGGCATAACAATGTCAATAGAATATCATAGTCAATTATATATAGTGTGGCCAGCTAACATTATTGATATTAAAAAATATCCAATGAACTTGAGAGTCTTTTGCAATGAACTTGGGTTAGTTCACCAACGCACAAATCATGATCTAATTCAGCAAAATTATGTTCTTGAAAGTAAAGAAAATGAATTTTTGATGGATTTGTTTGAAGTTTCTATTGGGTTCTTGATTGTTGAAGTTGTTAAGAAGTTCTTTGTTTAGATTCATAAAATTAGATATCATTTTGATTAGATTCTTGCATATTTTGGTTATATAGTCGAATCTAAGTGTTTGGCATTGGGGAGTTGAACCTAGAGGGTTTAGAGAGCAAGAAAAATCAGGGATTTTCTTGGCAGGGGCATGAGGCGCCACGTCACTCAGAGCTCCCAACTTCAGTATCTGAAGTTTGGGCTCTGGGGCGTTGCGCCAATAAAAGTGAACCAACCCAGACTCTGAAGTTTTGGCTCTGGCACCCGGCGCCACTCGGAGCGCCAGGGACGCCAACTCTTCTATCGTTTCCCACTTCCTTCTTATTAAGTTCCCTTGAAACGTACCTATATTTACTAGTTGATTTCTACACTCTAAGGAACGTCTAACAAACAGAAAATCATACATAAAATGAGATCATGAGCCTTGAATCCATACTTCAATTTAAGGAAAGTTAAGAGTCAAGACAAGATAAGTTCATGGAGTTTTTCAAGAGTCTTTTACAAATGTTTTAACTTTGTTTTAAGACTTGAATTTTGAGTTAAGCAAAGAGTAAGGCTTGAAGTTCATTTCTTCAAAAGAGTATATGAGGACTATGTATTCTCAAAGAGTAAGATGTCTTCACATTTAAACAAAAAATAAAAGTGAGATTTCTAAAAGAGCCTTTGCGCTAGTTTTTTAGTAAAGAGTAATGCTTTCACAATTAAGTAAGAGAGGAAAGTTTGATTTTCAAGAGAGCCTTTGAGCTAAGTTTTGACAATTATCTCAAACCACAGAAAAAAGTTTTTTTTTTTAAACATAGGAGTTAGTATTATATTTTGGGAGTAGTATTGATCACCGATATGGGGGAGAGTTCAGACAACTCCCAGCCCCCATAAACCATGTAGCCATCATGGGTAGAAAAAGGGTCATACTTTTTTGATGATTCCTTAGTGATTTTTAGTATAGACTATTGGATCCACTTAGTAGTCAGGTTCTATACCTTCGGCAAGGTATAGGACGGGCCTAGCAGCCTAAGACAAAATGATGTATCATCACAATAGCTCTTAAGTGATGGTTGTCGGTTAGAGAAACTCCCACAAAAGTATTTTGTATTCTTATATACACAAAAGAAAATTGTATTTTTATATACACTGCAGAGTTTATATTGTATCTTTGCATACCTATAAAGTTACTATTGTATTTCAAAATACAGAGAGTCGTTATTAATATTTTAAAAGACTCTATACTACATTCATATTATTTCTTTATATTGAAATCAATTAAGTTAATTTGAGTTGAGCCCATGTATGTTCTTTCCGTTCCTTTCATGCCTATGTCTTGTTTTAGTATTTCCCTGGCATGCTCGTGCATTCAATGTATTAATGTCATTTGACATGCATCATTGTTATGATACAGATAAAGGTAACCAGGATCAGCATCCCGGGCAGCGTTGATTCTAGTTGAGCTTCAAAGTTTGTTGGTGAGCCTCCTTGCTCTCGGAGGATCCCCCTTTATTGCTTTCAAGTATTTTAGTTCATTAGGATGTCGTGGGTCTTGTAACGACATCCATCTTAGTTATTAGAGGATTTATAGACAATTAGTTAGTTCATTTGTCACTATCTTGTTATTGGCTTATGTTTTGAGACCTGAGTTGCCATCTTGGCTAGTTGAATGTTTCTTTTAATACATTCTAAGTTTATTTCATGATTTAATCATTTGAGATATTTTTTTGTGTTTAAGTCTTCTGTTGAGTAGTAAGCCAAGCCAAGGGTTCGCTTGGGGCCATCAATGATTCTCGAGTGTCAGTCCAACCCAAGGTGTAGGCTCGGGGTGTGACAAACTTGGTATCAAAGCACAGAGTTCAAGAGTCCTAGGGAGTCTATGAAGCCGTGTTAATAGAGTCATAGTTATCAGTGTGGAACGCGCCACATCTATAATTTGGAGGTTGCGACACTTATTAACTATCTCACTTCTGGCATACACATTTCCTGCGATAGAGTGTATCTCCATAAAAGTCGCTTTCTAACTCATGCTTGCGTGTGTCTTTTCAGATCATGCCTCCACAAAGATATGTAAGAGGTCGTCCAGCTAGAAGAAATGTTGAACTACAGAAACAAGGGGTACCTAATGCACCAAAAGTACAACCCTAAGGAGAGGCTACCAATGCCGAATTTCGTGAAACTATCCAGATGTTGAGCCAAGTTGTGACCAACCAAGATGGGGAACAGAGAGGGGATCGACAGGAAGTGGCTGACACTTCAAGGATACGTGAGCTCTTAAGGATGAATCCTCAAGCTTCACTGGTTCAAGTTTTATTGAGGACCCTAAAAACTTTGTTGAGGAGCTTCACAAGGTTTTGGAGATCATGTATGTTATTGATACTAATAGGGTGGAACTAGTTGCATGAAGGGTGGCACTATGATCTGGTTTAATCAATGGGAGAAGAATCGAGTTGAGGGAGCACCACTTGTGAGTTGGGATTTTATTGAGGAGGCCTTTTTAGGGCGTTTCTTCCCAGAGAATTGAGAAAAAGATTCTATGATGAGGCCTTCTTGTTTTTGGCCTATGAGTTCCTCACTCTTAAGTAGGATTTTGTAATGACACGAGAGCACCCCCTAGCCGTCACACAACGTATTCGACCTCGATGAGGTCTTATACAAGCCCTTAAAATTCATTCATCACATAGGCTATCAATAGTGCGGAATGAAAACCTTATTTAAGCAAAATAAAAACACTTAAGAGTAAACACACTTTTAAAAGAATTCTTTATAAGAAACAAAATTCTAGTCTCATAAGGCCAACATAGACCAGAACATTAGAATGTCAAACTTAGGGACACAATCCTTTACATTGAAAGAAAGAAACAACTTTAATACTAAAGTCTTAATGAAAGGGAAACTACAATAAAGAGTCTTTGTCCTCGATATATGAGGACATACCCAAATCTTGAGAGAATTTCTAAGTCCCAAGTTTAAACTTTAAAGATCACCTCACTTGCACACACCTACACTTTGTACAAAATAGACGGAAATATGGAATTAGTACAATTAAGCACTAAGTATGATGATCATATAAAAATCATGATAAAAGGTACATTTACTTGATATAAATGATTTTCATGCCATTTTGATAAAGTTTCATAAATCAAGTGTAAAGGACATAATACAAGTCAACATCAACATACAAGATAATACCCACACAATACACAAGGTACCACCACATTCATTAAGTAGCCCATCTTATCATTTAAACCCTCTACCTAAGGTTATCCTAATACCCACCTAAGTAATACATGAAGGGGTCGCCCGTACAACCTCCTCATGCACACCTAAGAGTTCCTCAAGACTACCTAAGACAAGGACCATTCCTACTCAACATAACTTAACAAGTCAACATTCATTATTAGAGCATTTGAAGAGACATTCATGCATTTAAGAGACTTCACATAATGGACTTGGAAGACCTAGGGAACTCACACTAGTATCTTCAAAGCCTACTTGTGCCATGTGTAGGTAGCATCCCATACTACTTACCTACATGTTGTAGAAGTTATTCAATAGCTAGAGTGCACATCCCACATGATGGAATAGGCATAACCGACATAGACCACACTAGCTATGTACGGAATCCAGATTCTACCCTACTCCATGGAGGGTCTTCTACTTGCCAAGGGTAGAACTAGGATACATCCCATATAGGGACATGGTTTAGAGGATATCAAAAGACGTCTTTGTAATCTAGTCTCATACTCAAGTAGAGCTACTATCTTAAGCATATTTACTTGGTGCTTTACCTTAGTTCCCATAGAGTAATTTCATTCACATAAGTGTATTAGAGAGGGAGACATCATTAGGTCTACCGACCCATAATACCATTACCAAGAAGGGCACCACAAGGGTCTACCGATCAAGATTCATAAGGATAGCTCATTTATAGAGAGGGGACCATGATAGGTCTAGCCGATTCAATTCATTCTTTCATTCATTCACTCAAGAAAAGGATGCCTAAGCCTACAAAGTCAAGAGATCACATTCATCATATCTTTCATGTATCAAGTAGGGATAACTAGGTTTATCTTATCAAGACACCATATAAACATATAACGACTCTTCATAGTCTATCATTATTACATGTTAACATTTAGAGGAAACATGTTTTCACTCACAATACCATATAACCTTAGATCACATTAATATCACATCACAACTTGACATTATGCCACCTTCTACACAATAACATAACCCTCACTTCAATTCACCTCATAGTGCCTTCAATTCCACAATCATAATAAGAACAAGAAGTAAACACCTCTACCATATGTGTACGAAACCATACAAAAACAATCCTACTATAATAAGTAATTGATTCAACTTACCATTCTTCAATGCCACAATTCACCATTATTCAACTTCCAACAATTTCAACATAACAAGAGAATTTGCCCATTATCATAACCACAATACTAAGATCACCAACTCATCCATATATCAACAATTCATCATAGATAGAGATAGATAACAATAGGAATCAATACTATAAAGCCATATAAGTACAATTCCACCAATAGACAATCATAATTATCAAAACCACTTTACAAGCCAAAATCAGGGAATTAGAGGAATCATGGGTTCATGGAGTTCGTAACCTTAAAACATAAATTAAACCATAATATAACCATAACAATTCGTTTGGAACCATTTAATGCAAGAACTCGTGAGATTGAGGAAGAATTGGTTTTTTTCATAACTTTTGGAAAACTTTGAAACCATTTGAAATTGACTCTAGGGTAAAGGCTAGCCCTAGATGAAGGATCACCATACCTTAGAGATGAATCACAAAATTGAAGAAGAAAGCAATAAAAATCTTCAACCCTAGCTCCAACTTGACCTTAAGCTCCCATAATGTTCTTGAGAGAACCTTTCGAAAGAGGGGTTTTGATTTTGAAGAATAAAGTCTAATTGTATGTTTAAGTGTTTTAACTAGATTAAAATACCCTAAAATACATAAAATAACCGTCAGAGTATTTATCCAAGGGTGGAATTTACCAAACCACCCTTGGCTTGGCAGACTTGCACCTGAAAAATAGGTGCTCATTCATGACCATTACCTCCGGACCGTAGGTGGTGTGTTAGACCATCCTGCTGCCTCGTGGAACTGTTCTTAGACTTGTCCATCTATGTCTTGACCTACGTAGAAATACCACGCCCCGTCAGAGGACCTACTGGTCGTAAGTCATGGCCGTAGGTTACTCCATTTTGGCAATTTTGGGGGTTAAACTTAGGGTCCTCCTCAAGGACCCTCAGGGTGGTCCTTGGGGAGTCGTACCCAAACATTTAACCCCTAAACATGTTCATATAGTAACTAGGGTCAATTCCACTTTTTTTAGACACCAAACAACACACCAAATCAAGGACAACATACTAGAACACACTAGCACGCAAAAAAATTAGTTTTTGAACGTCTTGGTCGTCCCTTGACGTTTGACCTCAAAACTCTTTTAACCAACTACTAAAAGATATTTCTCATAATTTTAACAAGTTATTAACTCATTAAACTCATGTGAAGCTCTAGTTCATTCTATTTTATTTTTAGGGTCCTTATTGATTCTTTGAGCATTCATGAGTACAGTATGAAGTTCACACAACTTTCTCATTATGTTCCGGAGATGGTTGCTGACATGAGGAGAAGGATGAGTTTATTCGATACTGGGTTGTCTCCCTATCAAGAAAGTAAGGCAAGGCAACTATGTTGATAGGGGATATGGACATAGCAATGTTAATGATCCATGTGCAACAAATTGAGGAGGACAAGTTGAGGGATAGAGAAGAGTTTATGAATGAGAGGGCTAAGACATCGGAGAATGACTCCGGGAAGAAAAAGAGTAATGTGAACCGGTCCTCCTTTTAACAAAAACAAAAATTATCTTCTCCATCATCTTCTAGTGCACCTGCACCAAAGAGTATGGGTCCCGTTCATCCGATCCTCCTCTCACATCAATGTCTGAGGCTTGATTTGAGGAGTTTGTGAGGTACCTCCTAGTCATCGCGGAAGGTGTCACTTAATCTTGATTGTCTTTCTACTGTTCTAGGATTGTAGACATTCAGACTTGTTCTTTAATAAAAATTTGTATATTTACCTAGTGACTTGTATACATGACACCAGGTTTTTGGGAAGGTTTTGTTATGTTATTATTTCCAAAATTCTTATGTTATGTTTAGTCCTTATTTCATTTCTTACTTTCGTATTCACCCTTGTCAATGATTGTTTAGGTTGACCTGTCTTAGTTGGATAATGCAGGTGTAATCACACCCAATTTTTGAATCGTGATAGTTAGCACTTTTATCTCTTCATATCGTTGCATTTTTAAATTTTAAAGAGATAAATTGTTATGATCTAAACTCGATGAATGTATTTTTCTAAAGAAATGAAAAAAAAAATATATTGAGGAGGGGGTTCAATTGAATTGAATTCATCGAAAAATTATATTTTTATAAATAGACTTACTTTTTCTATTATTTATTTTTTTGTCTCCCACACCAGGATTAAATTTATCTTCAACTATTTTTTCAATTTCTTTACTAAATATCTTGTTGTTATTACTATACAAAGGAATAGTTCAATAATTAAGAGGAGACAAATAAGCACATACAACATAACAATTAATTTTTGAAGTGCATACACCCATAAATTATTCGTTTATCACATAGCAGAAAAAGTAAATGTTTTTCATGTAATTTTAAATTGAGTTTTTATTTTATTTTAATATATGCTATAGTATTATATGAACAATTACACATATATTGTTTTATGTGTGTCACATATTTGTGAATTTCATAATCTAAACAAGTTTAAAGAAAAGAGATGTAGAGTATTCCACCCCAAAACATGAATTCAAAATACTTTAATTTTAAGTCAAACTGACAATTATCTTTTGTAAGAAAAAAAAATTATTATTACCTCAATCACAATTTAATGTCCTATGTCAATTTTGTAGTGATTCTGATGGTTTGCATTAGATATGATATTTGACTAACTCTATGAAAACTATTTAAATTTATTTGGTCAAAGTCTAAAAATCAAAGTTGTCATGTTTTATACTTTTAACTAGGTAAATTACCCGTGCTTCGCACGGGATTGAACTATGTTATTAAGCTCAAATCGACCATTCAATAATATTCGGATTTTTAATGTATACACTACATTGTCAAGATATTTTTATCTTAAGGCAATCCAAAATCTTAAAAGTGCTATAATTTTTTATACAAAATTTATGAGTCATAGAGATATTTTAAGTATAACAAAGAAGTCTAAGAAATCTCCATGGAAATAGTTGGTCAAAAGTAATGAAATTTTCTAAATTCCAAGAACTTTTAAAGAAAAACATTAGACGTTAAAGAAGAGACTAAAAAGCCTCGAACAACAACACTCCCAAGTAGAGTTGAACATCACGTCCATACAAGAACATAATTAACTAATTCAAATTGAGGACATTCAACTCCTTTCTTATGACCCTAAAATTGCTAGTATCATAAATGTTTTTCCTCATCGTCTGAGGTTCCGACTTGGAAGTGGGAGGCCATTAATATGGACTTCGTGGTTGGTCTTCCGAGGACTAGGAGGCAACATGACTCCATATGGGTTATTGTGGACAGATTGACTAAGTCTGCCCACTTTATCCCTGTGAAGTCTACTTACAGAGCCGAGAATTATGCGAGACTCTATATTGATGAGATTGTGAGATGGCATGGGATTCCTTTGTCTATCATTTCAGATAGAGGAGCTCAGTTTACTTCACATTTCTGGAGATCTTTCCAGAAGAGCTTGGGCACGCAGGTAAAGCTTAGTACTGCCTTTCACCCTCAGACAGATGGGCAGGCAGAGCGCACCATTCAGACATTGGAGGACATGTTGAGAACGTGTGTGATTGCCTCAGAGGTAGCTGGGATGATTTGAATAGTCATTACTATTGCTTAGGTTTCATATCACCAGCCGAACTTATTTGGAATTGACCATAGTTATTGGTATGGTTATATTATGTTGTTACAAGAAACTTGATCTCTTATTATGCCTAAAAAGAAGAGACGAAGAAATATGACAAATTAGTTAACTTGCGAATAAAGAAGTGAATTAATTGTCTCTATACTAATATTCTAGGAAGGGTGCAATGTCATATAAAATGTTTGTAAGTAAGAATGAGCAATCAAAATAATATACTAATTGTGGCAAAGAAGAGAGAAATCTGTTTGGTTCTTTTAACAAACTTCAGCATTGGTTGTGTATTAGTTATCACATATTTATTGTTCTTTGCTATCAAATATAACACAAGCCACAAGAAATTTCCCAAACAGTATATGAATAAAACTATAGAAAGAGACAAAATAGAAGAAATTTTTTTAATCTCCTCACTGGAATTTTTAACTGATTTAAAAAAAAATAAAAAGACACCAAAGTAGAAAAAAGAAATTGCAATAGATACATGAATTATTATGACTTACAGTAAAAGATTAACCTTCATTAGATTGGAGGAAGAAAACTTTCAGGAATGAAACACACTTCATAAGAAGCTTAATTAATGTATTTAAATTCAACTCCCCTATAGCGAAAAAAACCTACAAATAATAGTGGGAAAAAATATTTTGTTATTAAAGAACCAAATAATGAATTGAACCATTTCAGTAGTTTTATGAGTTGTGGACTGAGAGGTGCAAGAGTAGTAATGTCACATTGCGATTAAACCATTTTTCCTTGTTTATATGAAGAAACTTGTCGGAAGGAAAGAAAGAGAAGATCGATTTTTAATCATCCTTGCTGAAATTTCTAATAGAGTTTAAAAAAGGTCACCAAAATAGTAAAAAGAAATTTCCATAGTTACATGAATAACTATGACTTATAGTAAAGATTAATCTCGATGAAGTAAGAGGAAGAACACTTTAAGGAATGAAACAAACTTAATAAGAAGCATAATTAAAGTATTTGAATTCGACTACCCTATAACGAAGAAAAAAACCTACAAGTAATAGTAGCAGAAAATCCCTCTATTTATATTAAACAAAGTGCAGGTCACAACTCTTTGGAAAAGTTACAACCCTTCGGATAGGTCACAACCTTATATAAGTCACAACTTTTCATAAAAGTCGCAACTCTTCATAAAAATCGTAACTCTGCCTAAAGGTCGCAATTTTTCATAAAAGTCATAACTATTCATAAAGTCACAACTTTTCATGAAAGGGGAAGGCTAGTTTTGGTAATAGATAAATTTAAAGAGAAATCCTTGTTTGTGGTGGCGCTACGTAGGCGGGAATAGGGTTCTCTTTTATATATATATATATATATATATATATATATATATATATATATATATATATATATATATATGTATATATATATGTATATACATATGATATGATTAATACACACAAAATATAATAAATGACAAAGGTAAAAGAAATAAATGATATTAGGGATTTTAAATAAATTTCTCAATTAATGTCAGAAAATCACTATTAGCACAATAATTATATTCTGTGCAATAATTAATTTAAAACTCTAGTTTGTTCACACCTTTGCACTTAAAATTTATCATACCTTTTATGGATAAATAATAAATTTTCCAAAATTGAACAAACACAGTTTTCAAGAAACAACTCAGCAATCAATAGTGTACATATAAAAGGCGAGATATTGTATGTTCACTTCTTCATTTTAATTTTAGTTTTTAAGAAAATATATAAGCAGTCAAGAAGAGACACTTAAATCAATATAGGTGATAATCGACACCATTTTTCTTCTTCACTTACTTCAATTTTTTAAGGGATAGATCAACAGCCAAGAGGAACATATAAACGTGATTGAGACGGTATTGATTCACTCATTCATTCTATTCAATTCATTTTTGTCTTTTATTTTCTTTCAATAAAGGAATCGAATTGTCTGATGGTGAGTTTGAGTCAATTGAAATCTTTTTTTGTTTCTCAATTTTTTGCCCTTGTGTACATTTATAAATTTACAATTCATTTTAGCAAGTGTCTTGTTTTTGAATTTATCGACCATTTCTAATAAATTTTAAAACCTATAATTAACAAGAGTGAAAAATGTTTGATTTCTCGTAATCTTGTTTTAATTATTTTGTCTATGGCATATCAGAAAAAAAATATCTCTACCCCAAAAAGGTTGTAACAAAAGTTGTGTACATCTTTCTATTTTCAAACCCTAGGTTGTGTATATCTCACCATTTTCAAATCCTACTTGTGGGATAACATCAGGTATCTTGCTTTTATTGTTGTGTATTGATATGTATGAACAATCTCATTTAAATACAACAAGACTTCCATCAATTTTTCCACAGTCATTCACTCAATTATAATTTTCAATATGAGAACGAGACTTCCATCTCGATCCGAGAATGAGCGTCACCGTAGGATGATGTTGTCTTCATCCCTTATAATCATTACTCTATGTTTCTCTCAAATCAAAAGGCTTTGTTTCATCTCTCAAATCTATATGCAATTTTTATTTTTCAAATCAATTTTACTCTATGAAATACAATGTGTATGTACAGTGATGATTTGATAAAGTGTATGTAGCTTCAACGGCATATGTGTATATTAACCTAACCACGTTTCTTTTGTGACTTCTAGAATTTCATTTGTTTTCAACTTTAGACTTTTTAGCACAGAGGGAAAATCTTGGTTTCTGCGAGCATGATTTGTCAATTTGAATAATTAGTTGATCTTGCTTTTTGTATTTCATTCAATAGTATATGCCCAATATGCTTGAAGCAGAAAAGAAAAAGAAAGAAGATGCCATGAGGAATAAGAAATCTTCTGGAGAGGACCAAGGAGACTCTTCCACTGGAGAAGATGGTACGTAATTAATTCATTCAACATCTTACACTTGACTTATGTTGATTATTGTTTTCCTTATTCACTTTAATAAATTAAAAGAGAATTAATGTCTTTTTTAATTTTAATCTTATTATTAAATAACTTTTTAAAAATAAATTAGATTATTACTAATCAAAAAATTAATTTCAATGTTTCATTAAAAACTTTTTTTAGTAAAATAAAATTTTAACTAATATTGTTTCTAGGGAACAAGGGAAGCAATTCAAAACTTTCCATGAAAGAGAGGAAGGATGCAGACTATGAACAACAAATTATTCAGGGTACATAATTTATTAGTTTATTCAAGAACTTATAAACTACTTATACTATTAATTATCTTTCATTTGGTTATTTATGATTTTCAGGTGAGTTTGAGAGACTTGGTGAGGATAACCCATTGGATAATTGTAGTGCTACCTTAATAGACAATAACATTGACAATACGTGTTTGTATTCCCTCCTTCAAGCTTGCAAAGTAATTGTTCAACACTTTTGTTTATTTAAAAAAATATTATTGAGCACGTTTGTTAATTATATTCCACAATATACTTTTCTATCTCCAATCATATATTAAGAAACAATATGGATTTGGAGGAGTTAGAAAGTGAGAAATTCAAAGAACGCAGCGAAAGCAACATAAGATGGGATCAAGAGGATTCTTTTGAGGAGGAACTTCTTGACCAACAACAAGAAGAAAATATTGATGGTATTTAAGGAATTTTACACCTTACTAATTAAATTTATGTTAATTATTTGGAAAAAAAAATCCATAGAAAGTAGAGAATTATCCTAAATTTAAATCAATGAGCACATGAAAATTTAAAGTCTTGCCCTAAATGACACAAAACAGATTGCTAGCCTACAATACAGTCATTAGATTGAAGCGTCAATCCCACTTTTTTAACTTCTAATTTGTTTCACATATATCATGCAATCTCACATATAATTTTCAGGTGAGTCTGATCTCAAAAAAATTGCATGTGAAGATGGTAACCCAGATAATTCTGATCATATTATATACGACAATATTATCAACTATGGCTCGAGACTTTTGGCAAAAGATGATAATGGTGGAAACTATCATATCACACAAGGATTACCGAGAAGTACCAAATTTCGATCCACCGATAACCTTTATAAGGTAATTCATATAAAGCTTATGTATATCTTCTTCCGTAACATCTTGTATTTTCAACAAATTTCTAATAATATTCAACAATATTTTTTTTTACTTTTGATAATTAGATATTTGACAAAATAAAATAAATTGTTGAACTTATTTTGTTGTCTCATGAAATTTCCTTCCATTCCACAGTGTACTTCCAGGCTCTCACCAATTGAAGACGAATATAATTGGAATCGTCCAACTGAAAAGACCCAAATATGAATCATTTAGCAAATGAATATTCAAGTATCAAAACAAACGAAAAGAATATTGGTTGTAAGAGAAAAGGGAGAAACAACAATGGAGAAAATCATGTTGATACTTTTTCCTGTAGGTTCAAGATTGCATTTTAATCATATCTTTTAACCCTATCTCCAAGCTTAGGTTGTCTTTTAATCACTTTTCTGAATGTTGAATTTTATCATTTCATGTAAAACATTAAACCTAAGTCGCCTTGATAAACTTTCTCAATTACTTCTCCACTTCTTCTTTATTAGCTATCCTTTATTAAGCACTACAACAAAAATGATATTCAGCTACGAAATTATTATCTACGCTATAAAATTCGTCACTACTTGTTAATTTTTTTTTACAAAAATGAGATTTTGTCTCTAAATATATGAGCATACACTGTTAGTGACGAATCACAAAAGTTCGTGGTAAAATTTTGTCTTTTAAAGTTTCCTACTTAACGACGAACTTTAAGTTATTAGCGACACATTTTTTTGTCTTTAATAATGTTACTAAGCTGTGACAAATTATATTTTGTCCTAAAATTAGTTTTTTTTTGGGAACGAAAAAGTATCGTTACAAATAAGATGTTGTTAAAATTTTGACAAACTAGCGTTTGTAGTCAAACATTTTATGTTTTAGCAACAAACAATATATTTGTTTGTGAACTTAATTATTGTCACTAATGTTATACATAATTAGTGACAGTTACTCTAGTGTCTTTAATCAATTAACGATTTAGATACAACAAAATTCGTCACAAAATAAGTTATGTGTTAAAATAATTTTCTTAAACAACACAATTACATCATCGAGAAATGCAATCGAGGTTTGTACAGTGAAAGAGTACTATTATACCAATACAATAGTTCTTGTTGATCTAGTTGTTAATCGAGAAATGAATATGATCTTCTTGATTCGCTCGAAAATATACTACTCTTTTAGAATTAATTTGACATAGAGTTTCTCATCTCTTTCTTAAGCTTTTAGGATATCTATTTATTATACTTCACTCATTTTGATTTGTGTAATATATTTTGACTTGATACATAGTTTAAGATCGTAAAAAGGACATCTGAATCTTCTGGTTAAATAATTTAAAAGAGGCATGGCCAATACGGCTCCGGTAATAAATATAAGCTTAGATTCTAATAGCAATTGTATTTCAAAATTAAAATAAGACTACTACACTAACAGTAGCAACAAGAACAAAATGAAGTAGAAACCATGTCAAGAATGCAATAAGGGGCAACAATCATTGTCAATAATACAAAAAAACAACAAAATATCTAAAACTGCCACCACCACCAGCAACCATTGCATAAAATGCAACAACCAACATCCATGTTCAAGAATGAAATAATCAGCAACCATTGTCTAGAAAGAAACAAGCAGCTATGACTGCAACAAAGACCAGCAACCATTGACGGGAGTGTAACAACCACGGGCAAGAATGCAAGGAAGAGCGATAGCTACTGCCAAAAAAACAATAATACGAAAAATTGAGAAAAGCCTAGATGATGGAAACTGCTTTTTTAATGAAACATTCTTCCTAAATACATTAAAGGATACTGCTTTTCTAATGAAACATTCTCACTCCCCTATTTAACAGTAGATGAAAAATACTCTAACACTGACAATTTTCTTTCTGTAGTGATTCTTTTCAAAATCATTCCCTGGTTCACATGCCCCTTTCTAGTGAGCTAGAACACTTGTCATGCAAGAATAAGACAATGATGATCAAGAAGAAGAATAACGAGAAGGATAAAGAAGTTAAAAGGGAGAGAATACATACATGAGAAGAACTGGAGCTTCACTTTTTACAATCAATGGAAGGTTACATCATCGAATCATTGTCGTCGTCATCATAATCTGTCTCATTATCTTCATCTTTATTAATACATTTAGTACCTTCATTTCTCTCATGATCACTTATGTAGTCTACCATAGTGTCATCATCTTGATCTGAATCTTCTGTATTGTAGTCAACTCCATGTCCTGTTTGAATCTCCATCTCGACTAACCTGAAATCTAAGATAGTCGAAGCACCATCACCTCTATGTAACTGGCTTGGCACATCCTCAATATCATTGTCAATCACACTACTTTCAACTGAAACATCTTAATACACATCATCATTAGTAGAACAGAATTCATCACTTTCCACATCAGAATATTGAATCTCTGGGACATCATATATATGCCTATCTTGAAATTTTTTCGCAATTCGCCAATTCCCTCCTAATTTTGAATCATCTATGTAAAAAACATGCTTCACTTGTATGTTTAGTACAAAAGAATCATGTTCATACCAAAATCTCTTTACATTAACACTGGTGAAATTGTTATCTTTCTGCATCCTTGTATTCTTGTGAAGATCAAATCACTTGCATTTAAATAAGACAACTCGATTGCCATCAACATACTCTAACTCAATGATGTCAATTATTATACCACAAAAATCAATCACCTCATTTTCATGATAGCCTTCAACAACTACACCGCTATTTTTACATTTACGTAATTCATCACGACTTTGAATATGATACCGAACACCATTAACAATACAACCAGGACATTTCCTTCCACGCAAATCAGGTCCCATTGCCAAAGGATATAATTTCTTGAGAGATATTGTTTTATCCTTATAATACAATTGCATAATCTACAATGAAAATATATTGCATTCAATTAGTATTGAAAAAAAATTTAAACTTAGACACAAACAAAGTTATCATCTTATTAAATCATTTACTTTTCTTTTGAACCATTGAGGAAATTGTTATCTATGTTTCTCTTTTATATTCTCAACACTTGCTTTCTAAACTCATTTTTATGTTCTCTGCATGTCAGAAGATAAACTATTCATACGTGACTTTAATAACAAAATATGAATGTAAATAAATAAACTTACTTTAGAAAAGGTTCTACTTCTTCACAATTATTCAAAACATACCATCGAGCCATATCAAAGTCTTTCAGTGGTAATGCATCATAAGATCCTTTGAATGGTCTAACACTCTCTGAAAATATGTCTAGAACATGTTCATCTCTCTTACTAGACCCATCATCATTTCGATCTTTACGATTAAATTTTGAATCAATGTCACTAAGATACATAGAACAAAATGCCAAACATTCATCAATAATATAGCCTTCTGCAATAGAACCTTCTGGTCGTGCCTTGTTTCGCACATAACGCTTAAGTTTGCATAAAAATCTCTCAATTTCATACATCCAATGATATTGTACCGGTCCCCCATTCATAGCCTCTCGTGGTAAATGCACATCCATATGTACCATAACATAAAAAAAAATTAGGTGGAAAGATCATCTCAAGCTTACAGAATATAATCACTATATCCTTTTCAAGTTGTTCTAAGTCAGCCCGTTTCAATGTCTTACAACATAATCTTTGGAAGAAATGGCCCAACTCAATCAATGTTAAAGAAACATCTTTATTTCTATATCCACGAAGAGTTGTAGGCAACAATCGCTGCAACAAAACATGATAGTCATGACTTTTGAGTTTAGTTATCTTACCACCATCCTCACTTACACAACTAAAGATATTTGAAGCATAACCATCAGGAAATTTATCAAAGTTCAAAAATGCCCAAAATAGTTTTTTCTCCTTTCTGACATATTATCACAAGCAAATGACATCGTATAACCAGAATCTTCATGTTGCAATTATTGTTCTTTTCTTATTCCCATATCCTCAAGATCTTTTTTTGATTTATATGTGTCCTTAGATTTTCCATCAATATTCAATAATGTTCCTAGAAAACTGTCACAAATGTTCTTTTCTATGGGCATGACATCCAGATTATTCCATAACTTTAAGTCTTTCTAGTATGGTAACTCAAAAAAAATACTTTTCTCCACCCAATTCAACTCTGTAGGAAGACGTTTTCTTTTCTTACTATTTGAGAATTTTCCTGGAATATAAGTACTAAGCAAATCCAATTGTTGTAAGACATCATCTCCTGAGAGCTCTTTTGGTTTTAATCTTTTTTCTATCTTTCTATTAAACTTCTTGCTTCTTCTCCATTTGTGAATAGGTTCAAGATACCGACGGTGATTCATGTAACAAATTTTACTTCTTATCTTTTGTGAAGGTGCATCCTTATTGCAAGTATGACATTCCATGTATCCTTTATTGCTCCATCCAGACAAATTACCTAATACAAAAAGTATAATATTAAAACAGAAAAAGAGCAATGTTCTAACTGAAAAAAATAGAGAAATTTTGAAAATAGAAAAAAAATGTTTATTTTATGTACCAAGCCACTGTATAAATGGTATAATTTTAAAACAGAATTTTTTTTTAGAGAAATTTGCAGAATCTAAAAAAAAGTAACAACAAGAGATGATTGTTCTAGATTAATGTTTACTGCATGTATCAATAATGAAAACACAAAGAGCAATGTTCTAACTGAGTTGAGGAATACTGACTCGGGTATGACTGGAGATGATTCAGATAACTTGAACAATAAGAAAATTAAACACTTACCATAAGCCGGAAAGTCATTTATGGTCCATAAAACACCAACATGCATCTCGAAGCACTTTCTTGTAGACGCATCAAATGTCTCTACTCCATCACTCCATAACTCTTTCGATTCATCAATCAAAGGCCTCAAGGAAACATCAATATCCTTTCCAGGTTCTTCAGGACCAGGGATAAGTAGTGACATCATCATAAACGGGTCCTTAAAACATTTCCAAGGAGGAAGATTACAAGGAAATAAAATTACAGGCCACATGCTATAAGTTGTGCTCATGTTACCAAATGGATTGAAATCATCAGTCGTGAGGCCAAGTCTTACATTACGTGATTCTTGTTCAAACCATGTATGAGTCTTATCAAACTCTTTCCAAGCCGTAGAATCAACTGGGTGCCTTAACACATTGGTATATTCCACATATTTTTCTTTATGTCACCTCATATTTGTGCTTGTTTTTGTAGACATAAATAATCTTTGAAGTCTCAGCTTTAAGGGAAAATATCGCAGAACTTTATGAGGAATCTTTTTACCATTTTCCTTATCAATTTTCCACCTGGACGTACCACAATGAGGAAATTCTTGTCTATCTTTAAATTCATTCCAATAAAGCACAGAATCATACTTGCAAGCATGGATTGAAGTGTATCCTAATCCCAAACCTTGCAGCATACATTTTGCATCATAATGTGACTTTGGAAGTGTCTCACCATCAGGCAATGCATCTCGTAGTAACTCCAACAACATATTAAATGACTTGTTACTCCATTGATTGTACACTTTCAAGTGGAGAAATTTCACAAGAAATGAAAGCTTGGAATTTTTTTACATCCTGGGTACAGTTCACGTTCATCTTCTTTTAACAAACCTTCAAAATTTTTTGCTTCACTGTTGCTCAAATTATCACATGATTTATTACCAGTTGTATCCTCCACAAGATTGACTTTTGATCTTCCACTAATTTCTTCTAACATGACATGAATATCATTATTGTTGACATATTCTTCATTTATACTTTCCTCATTTTCATCTTCACTGTAAAGTGTTGTATCATCATCTCTTATTTGAGTTTGTTGTCCATGGTAGTTCCAGTGATTATAATCTTTCTTAAATCCTTTAAACAACAAGTGGTCATACACTACATCTTGTGTTCAAAAATTTATATTCAAACAATCATCACATGGACATCAAATTTTAGTGTTTCAAAATAAGCGAGACCAAACAAATTGCATAAAAGATTGGACTCCCTCAACATATCTTTTAGAGAACTTTGGAGAATTTATCCATCCTTTGTCCATTATAAACTGCAAAAATGTATAATCACATAATAATTAAATGTTATAAAATGGTCAAATATTCATTTTCAATACGTTGAAATTAATCTTTTAAATTCTTGAAGTTGTGTATGGATAATTAAAGGTTCAAGTCAAAAGGGAACAAGGGGATGGGTGCAATACCAAGTAACATTTAGAGGAAGGATAAATACTTACTTGAACACTAGTAAGGTTGAGGTATAGCCAAAAGCATCAGCTGAAATTTGTACAAAGGAGGGGCGTTGGAAGGTGGACAACCAATATCAAGGGAAAATCTTATTAGTTGGTGACTTATATATATATATATATATATATATATATATATATATATATATATATATATATATATATATATATATATAAGAACTCACTCCTCCCCTTGAGTCGAGGTCTCTTCTCGATTTTTTGTATATAAACCAGAAATATTTCTATATAAAAATCATACGCCTCACGTATAAGGACTTACACCCGTCCTGTGTTATTTAAAACTTCTTATCCCACGTCCACACCTTTTAATGTTTTAAATAACCTTTTAACTTGCACCCAAATGGGTAACTCGCAAGAAATTTTCTACTCAAAAAAGAAATTGCACATCCAAAATATCTCATAATTTTTAAAAATATCTAAAAATTATAAACTCAACGACGTCAAAAAATCTTATTTTCATCTATTCAACATTTTGGCGCCACGTGTGGGCAAGGCGTACTTATAGCTATCAAGTATTTAGTCCTATGTTTTTCTCTAAACTCACTCTGTCACGACCCAAAAATAGGCGTGATGACACTCGTCTTATCCCACCAAGACAAGTTAGCCTAAAACTCAACTATTATAATAAAATGCGGAAATTCTATAATAAACTCAAAAATACCCCCAAAATCTGGTTGCACGCGTACAAGCCTCTAAAATATTATAATTGAATGAAAAGAAAATTTAAATCTCATATGACATTGTTTCTAGAGTAGAACAAGATCATAAATAGGAGTAAGAAGGTATGCTGAGATGACAAACAACTACCTCACAAATCTCCAAGAAGCCCCGAAAAAAAAGAGAATATATCACAAAGGTCCGGGCTAATAACCTACAAAAAAATTGTAGAATCAAGGGGTGAGTGCCAAATCACACGGTACTCAACAAGTAAACCTCTAAACACAAGCTAAGGGATGAAATACGGGTACTCCTACCACCCCAACCGAACCTCCAAAACTACAACATGCATAAAAATCAGCCCAACATAACAGCTCACAGTTTACATAGCACATAGTTCAACAACAACACTTAGACAATTTACATATCATCAACAACAACACTTTGACAAATTACATATCCTCAACAACAACACTTTAACAAATTACATATCCTCAACAACAACACTTTAACAAATTACATATACTCAACAACAAGCTAAATATTCATCAATCACCAGTTCCACAGAAAGGCATTCACAAGATAAGCAGACACAATATCAAGTTCACTAATGATAAGTATGTGCAATGCAATGGAATGCAATGTCAAGTATAATGATGCATGTCTGACCTAGAGATACACACCCGCTGTCTCTCAGTCCGGGACCCATGGGGGACATATCTGTCCATGAATCTATCGCGGCGCACGACACGACTCTCGATAATAGTAACCATCGCGGAGCGCGATACGTCCCTCGAAATATAGTATCCATCGCGGCATGCGATACGTCCCTCGAAATGGTACATCCTCTTTAAGTTTTCATTTTTTCTCAATGCACATAACACTTGTCACAACCATGTCTCAGAATAATGCAAACGAAATGTTCACATAATTAAGGAGGAGATGATCATTTTATAAAATTGCACAATTCACAACAACACAAACATGATATCACATCAACAATGATTCAACAAGCTTTCAATCCTTCCTCAACGCATCAGACATAAACAACTAATCACATTGCCTTTTATTATCCTTTTTTCATCATTAGAATTAATCAATGTGGACAAGTCAATCATCACCAAGTCCCATTACTCCTAAACATATACTACAAGGAAATACACGCATTCCATACACTTAACAAGAGTTTAGAAATCCAATTGCCTCAAATAGTCGAACAATAACTCCAGAACTTGAGCCTTCCCTTTTCGTTGAGCTTTCAAACCGATGCAATCTATCCAAATATATAATCACGATAAGATTTCGAATCTAACAACACCCATATTACTATAGGTTTAGTCTAGACCCAAAAACTCACTCAATTCTATAATCAAGTTCTTAAGTCTTGATCCCAACTAATATGTCAACTCTCATATTTTCCAAATTTCAAGCCTAGAGTTAAGTTCTAACTTCTCCAATTTCATAAATCTAATAATATTCATGTAATACAATATAATCAATTTGATTACCTATATCTACATGTTAAAACTTCAATTATAAAGTGACAACTACAATGTAAATTCCAAAATTTATGTCAAGTTACACCACCTGCAACCTCCGCCAAGAAACAGTAACCCTATTTCCATAATTTGTAGCCAATGATTAATCCATCATTATTTTATTATTAATTCTGAATAATTGGCCTTAATTTTCTAATTCAAGTTTAAGTTGACAGTCATTACTATACGTATATAAAAAGATTAAATTTCCACCAAATATAATAATAATAATAATAATAATAATAATAATAATAATAATAATAATAATAATAATTAGTATACAATGACCTCTATGCATAATCACAAGTTCGCATATTAATATAAATTATACACGTTTTAACCTAAAAATCTACTCCTAGATACATAATTTTTTTTATAGAAAGGATGAGAATAATTACCTTGACGCCTTAAGATGAACATATAAACTTTTCTCCTCCTTTTTCCTTTTCTTTTTCTCCTTTCCTTTACTTTTCTTCTTCTGCATATTTTATTTCTGTTCTGTTCGTTCTTTTTCAAACTCACAGCCGCCTGAGACTCTTCATCAGTTAGGGCACCTTGCCGTTTCTTTTATTTTTTTATTATTATTATTTGATTTATTTATTTAATTTCCTTTTCTATTTTTTTCCATTATTATTAGCAACAAAATAATCCTTTATTAAATCTAAAAATCATATCACTCATTCTTATAAGTCATATAAATTATTTATAAAATCTACTAAAAAGGTTAATGTAAAAATAATGGTTAAACTTCCTAAAACGACTAAGAGGGTCTTTACACACTCCTCCCCTTTAGTCGAGCTCCCTTCTCGATTTTTTATATATAAAAATGATACATTTTTATGTATAAATTATATGCCTCACTTTTAAGGACTTACACTCGTTATGTGCTATGTAAAACGTCTTGTCCCACGCCCGCACCTTTTAATGTTTTAAATAAACTTTTAACTCGAACCCTATATGGGTAACTCGTGAGAAATTTCCTCCTCACAAAAGAAATTGCACCTCCAAATGGCCTCGTAATTTTTGAAAATATCAAAAAATTATAAACTTAAAGGCGTCAAACAATCTTAGTTTCATTAAATCAACATTTTGGCGCCACGTTGGGGCAAGGCGTACTTATAGCTATGGAGTGTTTCATCCTACGTTTCTCTGAACTCACTCCTCCCCTTTAATCGAGATACCTTATGAATTTTTTATATACAAACACGATACATTTTTATATATAAATTATACGCCTCACATTTAAGGACTTACACTCGTCATGTGTTATCTAAAACGTCTTGTCCCACACCCACACCTTTTAATGTTTAAATAACCTTTTAACTCGCACCCAAATGGTTTACTCGCGAGAAATTTCCTCCTCACAAAAGAAATTGCACCTCCAAATAGCCTCATAATTTTTGAAAATATAAAAAAATTATAAACTCAAAGGCGTCAAACAATCTTATTTTCATCAAATCAACATTTTGGTGCCACGTTGGGGCAAGGCGTACTTATAGGTATAGAGTTTTTCATCCTACGTTTGTCTGAATTCACTTCTCCCCTTTACCTTATCGATTTTTTATATATAAACACGATACATTTATATATATAAATTATACGCCTCACGTTAAGGACTTACACTCGTCATTTGTTATCTAAAACGTCTTGTCCCACACCACACCTTTGAATGTTTTAAATAACCTTTTAACTCGCACCCAAATGGGTAACTCGCGAGAAATTTCCTCCTCACAAAAGAAATTGCACTCCAAATGGCCTCATAATTTCTGAAAATATAAAAAAATTATATACTCAAAGGCGTCAAACAATCTTATTTTCAAAAAAATCAACATTTTGGCGCCACGTTGGGGCAAGGCGTACTTATAGCTATAGAGTGTTTCATCCTACATTTCTCTGAACTCACTCCTCCCCTTTAGTCGAGCTACCTTCTCGATTTTTATATATAAACGTGATACATTTTTATATAAAAATTATATGCCTCACGTTTAAGGATTTACACTCGTCATGTGTTATCTAAAACGTCTTGTCCCACACCCACACCTTTTACTGTTTTAAATAACCTTTTAACTCGCACCCAAATGGGTAACTCACGAGTAATTTCCTCCTTACAAAAGAAATTGCACCTCCAAATGGTCTCATATTTTTTTAAAATATGAAAAAATAGTAAACTCAAAGGCGTCATACAATCTTATTTTCATCAAATCAACATTTTTTGCCGCCACGTTGGGGCTAGGCGTACTTATAGCTTTCAAGTGTCCTATCCTATGTTTTTTCTCTAACTAACTCCTTCCCTTTAGTCGAGCTCCCTTATGATTTTTCAATATATAAATGTTACATCGCGTGTCTTAATTGTCTAAGGTTAAGCTAAGGAAAACAAGAAGAATCAAATTTGGAAATAAGGAAATCTGAAAAATTTCCAGATTTCAAAAGTAATTTTTTTTCATTTTCAAAAGGTCATAGCTCCCAGCTCAGGAGAGGTTTGGGTGAGTTCTTTATATGGGTGGAAAGCTCGTTGGATGATCTTTCCAACGATGCCAAGTTTGCGAATTTACAAGGTCGTATGAGAGAGATATGACTTTCGGAAGTTGGGTTGTTGAGCAGGGAAAGTTCCAAATCCGGATTTGTTAAGGGTGTTTTGATCTTTTCCTAAATTTATTATTGTTTTCGTTTTAGGGGTAATAAGTTGGGGTCTAAGATGATCCCAATCAGTTTTCACATTTAGAAAATAATCTAGGGCTTTGATAGAAAGGAGTAAAGAGGAGAAGGGAGAAGAAGACGCAAGAACACCAAGAATTTGTTCGTGGATTTCGTCGGGGGTGATCCCTAACAAGGTATGTGAGATCAGTCGGTGTTGGATTCTTTCATCCGCCCTCCAATTTGATTCATTTTGAAGTTCTTGTTGGTTGGATTGTTGTTGGTCTCTGTTAGTTTTAATCCATGTTTCCGGACTGTTTTTGGGTCTAAACTATTGGGTAATTAGTTATTTAGGGATCCTAAGAGTTTGGGGTAGAATCCATGGGAGTTTGGGAAGGTTTAAAGATGAAAAACGAAGAAGAAAGTCGGAAAACCCGTCTGGTAATTACTGGGGCGCCGCGCCTCCAAAGCCCCTCATGACAGAGTCTGTATGTCAGGATCTGGCGCACCGAGCCTCTCACAGCGCCTGAGGACAGCCTCTGTCCATCAGGCTATGGCGCTCCGCACCTCTCAGAGCGCCAGGACCCCTGGAGACCCCGTTCTTTTCCTATCTTTTCGTACTAATTCTTAAGTGATGTACCCTTCATTCCTAGTTGATTCCAACACCCTAGAGTACATCTAAACATCATGAAATCATTCATAAACATGAGATCATGATCCTTGAATCCATAATCCAATTCAAGAAAAGTTAAGATCAAAGTCAAGGAATTGAAGAGCCAAGTCTAGAAGTTAAGAAGCAAGTCAAAGTAAAACTATCAAGTTTTCTAGAGTCTTTCACAAACTTTTTCACTTTGTTTTAAAAACTTAAAGTTCAAGTCAAGAAAGAGTAAAGAGTTGAGTTCATTTCTCAAAAGCTATAAGGGAACTAAGTATTCCCTAAGAGTTAAGTTTCAAGTAACCAAAGAGTATCAAGTTAAGTTCACTTCTCAAGAGTTATAAAGGAACTATGTAGTCCCTAAGAGATTAAACAAAAATGTTTTTAAACTTTTGAGAAGGAACGGAAGCTAGACTTCCACAGAGCCTATGGCTAGTTTTAATAGATGGAAGAGGAAACTATGATTTCTAAGAGAGCTTTTTAAAAGCTATGTTTTGAGCATTAATCTCAAACCACAGAATCAATATGTTTTTAAACATAAGAGCCAGTATATTTTTGGGAGTAGTATTGAGAACCATTATGGCGGAGAGTTCAGATAACTCGCATCCCCCATAAACCATGTAGCCACCGTGGTTAGAAAATAGTCATACTTTTTAGATGATTTCGTTTCACAGTTTACTAGTGGATCCATTAGGAAGTTCAGGTCTTATACCTTTGGCCGGGTATAGGATGCGCTGGCAGCGTGCGGTAGACCGTTGTATCATCACTGTAGCTCTTAAGCGATGGTTGTCGGTTAGAGAATCTCCACATGTAAATGTATCTTTGTATACATCAGTCATTGTATTTTTATACACATCAATATTGTATTTTATATACGTCTCAGACATTGTTGTGTACTGATATATATATATATATATATATATATATATATATATATATATATATATACTCAGAGGTTTAAGCATGTTTTCAGTCAATATTTCTTTATATTGCATTTATTTTAACTTCGTATATTGAATAAGAGTTAGTACATCATGAGTTGAGCAGAGACAAGGTAAGTATTCATTCTTACTCCCTTTCAAGCCTAAGTTTTGTTTATCTTTCCAACTCGCCTACTCGTACATTCAATGTACTGATGCCAGTTGGCATGCAATGTTTATGATGCAGACGCAGGTAACCAGGATCAGCACGCGGCATTTCGTTGATCCAGATTGAGCTCCACAGTCAGTGGTGAGCCTCCTTGCATTCCGGAGGACATCCATTTCTTTTGTTTTTAGTAGTTTAGTGTTAGGATGTTGTGGGTCTTTCCCTACATCCCTCTTCAATTAGTTTAGAGGCTTCGTAGACACTAGTATTTCAGTTTAGAGTTTATTGTTGCTTGTTGAGACTTGCTTGCCATCATGGCCGGATATTATATGAAGTATTTTCCTTTAAACATGTCTTATTTATTGTTTAAGTTGAGTTTAGTCTTCCGTTGAGTTAAGTAAGTCAGACCAAGGGTTCGCTTTAGGTCCAGCAATGGTCTTCGAGTGCCAGTCCCGCCCAGGGTGTAGGCTCGGGGCGTGACAATAAATACGACATATTTTTATAATAAATCATACTCCCCACATTCATGGACATACACTCGTGATATAAAATATCTTGTTCCACGCCCACATTATATACGACCCTCAAAAAGGAATAAAAATAATATTATAATCCCCGAATAATTAATTCGAGGATGAGTTATTCCGTGTATTTATCCCAATCAAACATGGAATAAGCTCGTGCTAAAATTAATTTCAACATTAAGTAATTTTATGTGAGAATTGGTGAGTCAAAATATTATTATACAGATGGTTAAATTTATTTTTGAAGTGTTACTTTTTATTGCTGAAACGTATACATTAAATAGGGTGTGGGATTTTTTCTATTTCTTTTGTTATTCATTTTTTATTTATTAATATTTTAAATAGACTTTAAACATATTCGAAACAACTTCTCGTCTTCCTCTGTTTTGGGGGATATCACTCATAACTCTTCATACGGATAGCAAATTCCCACCAAAAGCTGAACCAACATTGCAGTAAAAAAAGAAGTTTTGGCGCTTATATTTTGAATTTTTATAGATATATATGAGATAGATGAAAAGACTAAACTCACAGTGAAGTAGGATTCAAGATCATATTGAAGATACAAACTAGGTATGAACGATTTCGTTTCTCTTTGTCTGAACAATGTTGAGTACATAAACCATCAAGAAAAAAAAACTGATATACAAAGTTAGGTATTATGATTCATGTATGAACGATTTTGTTCGTAACATTCTTTCTGAAGTTCTTAATAAAATGTTTTGCTTTTATTTCGATTTAAATTTTCGTTCATCGTTGATCTCCTTGTCTTTTACAAGTTGTACGTCATTTGGAAAAGTTTCAGTTTGATTTTCTAGCCTGTGAGTTTCAACTGTTGCTTGATATTTGTATACTCGAAATGACTTAAAACTTTCAAAACTGTCCATAAATCTCACTCAAAAAGAGGAGCAAGCCATGTCACCCGGAGGATGTATATAAGCAAAAAACACTTACTGAGAAAAATGTTTCTTCTATTGAACCTGGTGATGTATCAAATACATGTACTCCAACTAATAACATAGGTAATATAACTTCTTATACTAATCAATAGATACCTATATTATATATACTTTCTACCTAGATTTGAAGTGAAAGTTCAAACGATCAAAGGATTCAATTATGTTAAACTTTAACCATACTACTCCTAACTGTAAACTTCAAAACTCTAGATGCATATACAACTATTTTAAACATATTGTTCCTACTTAGATGATACAACAAGAATTAAGAATGGTCGAGGAAAAACCAGGGGAAAAGGCCTTGAAATACTTAAGAGAACTTTGGGGGAAAAGATGGTAATAGAGATCCCACTTTGTAAGGGGAGGCCAGTTAAGGCGGCCCAGTCATCAAAACTATCAAATGAGTTGGGAATAATTGCACGAAACTGTCTTACGCTTCCAAACAAGTGGAAGGAACTCACAACAGAGGAAAAAGATGTAGATGTAACGTAAGATTTATGTACTTTTTAATCTTGTATCGTCATAACATTTAGTGTTTGATTTTTATTTTTATGTTTCTCCCTTTGAAATTATACTTTTCCAGGAGAAGTTTGAAATTAATTTGGACGAACGTTACGTCAAAGATAGTTGTGAAGACATCCTCAAAAATAGGAGTCGACAATGGCGTTATAAATTAAAAAAGATGTTTGACAGAGAGGAAGATGCTCATAAAATAGAAGTGGAAGAACTAACCTCTAAGAATTGGAATAGGCTTTGCGACATGTGGTGTGATACAAAACATAAGGTGACTCATATTTAAATAAATACGCATTATAGTTGTTTCCTGGAGAATTGAATTATAATTGTATATTCTTTTTAGAAATGATGTCAGGTAAACAAGGTCAATTGATCAAATCTCAAATGTAATCATTTCATGAGATCAAAAGCATTTGTAGTTGCACGTGCTGAAATTGTAAGCTTTATATTATTTATTTTTCTCGCTAATGGTGATTTAGTGTTGAAACTATTGTGAATATCATCTTTTATGAACACGTACCAGATTTTTCCTTTTCTTACTTCGTGGAAGAGACTACTTCATTGTCCTCCTACGCGACAATTTTTTTTATTTATTTTATAGGGTGAAAAACTTGAAGGGGTAGAATCCAATAGGATTGAGTTCTACAAAAACACCCACTACTCAGTTGTAAAGGGCTGGTCATCTCAACATGCTGAAACTAACTATGTAAGAAAACAAGTATTTTAATCACATATGTAAATATAATTTACTTTATGTTTATCTTAACTTCAAACAAATATATTTTCTTCCAGAATATCATGAACGACTTAAAAGCTATATATACTTCAGGAGGACTATTGATGAAATTGTGGATGATGTACTTGGTATAAAATCGGGATACATAAAAGGCCTTGGTTATGATCCAAAACCTGATACTACTCGAGCAACTCAAAGGAAAGCGGCAGAGTTAGAAAACTCCCTTAAAATGGTGAAGGAGGAAGCTGCTACTGTCCAACGTGGTTTAATGAAACGATTAGATGCAGCTGAATCCATGGTAGAAAACCAACAGTCTCAAATAACAACTCTAAACTCAAAATTGGAAGTTGTATTGGCACGTCAAGATGATATTTTGAAACAAGTGCAACAATTTATGAGTTCATCACGATCAAGGTTAGACATAGTATACTTTAAACTATAATAATTTCATTACAACTTGATTAACTAAATAGAAATAGTTTGTAGCATTTCGCAACTAATATATAACTATGTTTCATTTCCATGATACACTGATCAATGAACCTTATCATGTTATCCCTTCAGGTACAATAATAACTACATTGGTTTGGTCTCGTTAATTTAATTTAAAGCTTCTGCTCTTTATTTATCCTGTTAGAGTAGAGGTTGGACGTAAATAACCAAAAAATGAATTGTCAAACAAATATTATGTTCTACGCATGAGAGATTTCAATTCTGTTTGTTTTCTTTGTTTTCATATTAACTTTCCTCTTCTTGAACATGTATTTGATGTTTATTGTAATTAGTTCAATTCATGTACTGTTAGCTTTCTTGTTCAAGAATAATTATGGAATCATATGTTAATTGAATTTTGTTATGTTAGCTTTCCTCTTCAATTGAGTTTGTCTGCTCTGTTTTCATATTAGCTTTCCTCTTCCTGAACATGTAATTTGTTGTTTACTGTTAGTTCAATTCATGAGTACGGTTACCTTTCTTCTTCAAGAATAATTGTGTTTCAATTTTTTTCTGTTAGCTTTCCCCTTCAAGAAAAAACATTATAAATGTACTCTTGAATCTAATTTGGTCGAAAAGTGATCTTATTCCCTCAATTACACTTTTAAAACTCAACACATGTTGTATGAGTGATCTAATTGTATATGTTTTTTTAATGCTTAAAGTACCCTATATGTGAAATAAAATCTTAAAATTTTGTTTACATAGGTTGTGAAAGGTGGAAATCAAGACGAACTATTATAGAAGTGCTTTTGCAATGATTTTTTTGAGAAGCAACCTCAATTTTATAACTTCGTTTCTTTTTAAAGTTTAGTATATCTAAGTTACATTTTTCAAGTAGGACCAAATTTAGTTGATGTTAATTTTTCTTTAAGGCGTATGTAATGAGATATCATCTCACGAATGTTATTTTGGTTGTTCTTTGTTAATATATGACGATGTTTTTTAAATATTTTGTGTTGTTATCTTACTTCTTTTAGTATGTTATTAGTTTTAGTTTGTATAAATGCTCTTTCCAATGAATTTACGTATATAATTTATATATGATTTGATAATTTTCAAAGTAACTAAATCAAATCGTAAATACTATAGCTACAAATTAAAATGCCATCAAATATTTGTTATTAGTGACAAAATATTTCGTCTATAAAAGATTAACTTTTAGCGATGATTTTCTTGTACATTTTAAGACGATAACATTTTCTTCATTAATAGTATGACATTTGGTAACAAAGAATAAAAAATTTCCCAATATATCCTACCTACAAATTAACTTAGTACTTTATGACGATTGCGATCGTTGCTAACTATGACATTTTCTAGTAACAAATTTATTTCGTTGGTAAAAGTAGTTTCTTAGTGACGATGTGATAATTTTGTAGCTACAAAATGGCATGGAAGTAGCGTTGTCACTAATTTATATTTTAGTGACAAAAAGATAATGTGTATAATAAGATACCCAATAGGGTACCCCGTAGTAAAACACAATCAATTCCATATGAGTTGTGGAAAGGAAGAAAACCCAACTTGAAATATTTCAAAGTGTGGGGGTGGTAGAGGCTCCTTTACCCAAAAGGGTGAAAATTGGACCCAAAATGGTAGATTGTGTATTTATTGGATATGCTGTGAACAGTAAGACCTGCATGTTTTTGGTTCACAAATCTGATAGTCCTGAGATTCAAGTTAATACGATAATGAGTCAGATAATGCAGAGTTCTTTGAGCACATTTATCCGAATAAAACTGAATGTGAGTCGACAAGTGAAAGATCTAAACGACCACGAGAAGAATCAATGGAAAATTTACTACCTAGTGAGGATCCTAGGCGTAGCACTTGCCAACGAAAACCCACTTTTTTTGGACCAGATTTTGTGTCTCTGTTGCTTGAAAATGAGCCTCAAACATTTAAAGCATCTATGTCTTCGTCTGAGTCAACTTATTGGAAAGAAGCTGTCAATAGTGAGATCGAATCAACTTTAAGTAATCATTCATGCGAATTGGCTGATCTTCTTCCAGGAAATAAACCTTTAGGGTCAAAGTGGATCTTTAAAAGGAAAATGAAAGCTGATGGAATTATTGACAAATATAAGGTTAGACTTGTAGTCAAAGGATACAGACAAAAAGAAGGTTTGGACTACTTTGACACATCCTCTCCAGTAACAAGGATAACATCAATTAGGATGTTAATAGCACTAGCGGCAGTGTATGATCTTAAAATTAACAAAATGGATGTAAAGAAAACCTTCTTAAATAGAGAGTTGGAGGAAGAAATTTACATGGAACAACCTGAAGGTTTTGTAGTTCCTGGTAAAGAAAACAAAATGTGCGGACTTGTGAAGTTGCTTTATGGGCTGAAGCAAGCACCCAAACAATGGCATGCTAAAGTTGACCAAACAATGTTGGCAAATGGATTCAAGATTAACGAATGTGATAAATGTGTTTACATTAAAAACATTCTGAATCATGAAGTCATTGTTTGTCTATATGTTGATGACATGTTAGTAATGAGTAAACATATTGATGATATAAATGCTACTAAGAGCATGCTGTCCAGCAAGTTCGATATGAAGGACTTAGGAGTTGCTGATTTGATCTTAGGGATCAGGATTTTCAAAACTTCTCAGGGACTAACATTATCTCAATCTCATTATATTGAAAGAGTATTGCATAAGTTCAAGTACTTGCATTTCAATAATGTCAAAACTCCAATTGATTTAAGCTTTACATTTCAAAAGAATTAAGGTGAAAGTGACTCTCAATTGGAATATGCTAGATTATTGGGAAGTTTGATGTATATTATGAATTGTACGCGACAAGATATAGCATGCGCTATTAGAAAACTCAGTCGATTCACTAGTAATTTGAATCAAACTCACTGGACGACAATGAAACATGTTTTGGGGTATCTGAAACATACACAACACTATGCTTTGCATTATAATATATATCCTACTGTGATTGAAGGATATAGTTATGCAAATAGGATCACCAGGTCAAATGAAGTAAAATCCACAAGTGGTTATGTGTTTACACTTGGTGGAGGAGTAGTCTCTTGGAAATTGTCCAAACAGACATGTATCGCTCGCTCCACAATGGAATCTGAATTTATTGCTTTAGATAAGGTTGGTGAAGAAGTTGAATAGCTCCGGAATTTCCTAGAGGATATTCCATTTTGGCCCAAACTTGTGGAACCTATTTGATACATTGCGATAGTCAAGAAGCAATAGGTAGGGCAGGAAGCATAATATACAACGGTAAGTCTCGTCATATACGATAGAGACATAACACCATAAGACAACTGCTTTCTAGTGGAATTTTCAGAATTGACAATGTTAATTCAAGCGATAACGTGTCAGATCCACTAACGAAAGGCCTACTGAGAGAGGTAGTTGAAACATCATCTAAGGGAATGAGTTTACGTCTTATGACAAGTCAGCATGGCGGTAACTCTATCTAGAAAACTAGAGATCCCAAGAGCTAGATTCAAGGAGAAAAACAAAGTTGTGACTGACGACTCGACATTGTCAATCAACTCAATCCATTCTCATGATGAAGACAATGTTCAGGAACAAGGTTAAGACTTTAAGGCTTGTTAATGAGTTAATAAAGCTTAATGTTTTTAATGATTTGCTAAGTTTGGCAGATTTGACCAAATAGTGTATCTACGAGATGACACGGTAAAGAATCACCTATGTGAATGTGAAGTGTAAGCCGCTTGAAAGAGAATTTTATGTCAAAAGTCTATTATCTATACACTCGTGAAACCAGGATGTGTTCATTGCTGAAACGAACACAACCGTAAGAACCATAAATAGTAAAGGGTTAATTGTGTGACATATGTTGTCTAGGTATACATCAAAGCTCGACGGTTCAAAGATATCGCATCTACCAATTGACTGAGTATATCCGACATATGTTCAGTACGGAAAATCCAAGGGAAACCTACTTATCCAGACATAATTAATCCTTGCCTGTAAAGTACACATTTGTCCGTGCATTCCTATGTTATAACCATTCCACATTAATGTGGGGGATTGTTGGGCATGTAGCAAGAATTAATGGGAAATGGAGGGAAGATGAAAAGAGAGGAACTTGAAAAGTTGGAAACTTGAATAGTTGGGAACTTGAAAAGTTCTCTTATGCATTAGTGAAAAGTCATTTGTACCTCATCGGTGGTGGACAGAAAAATAGGAGAGTTTAAATATATAAACACTCCTATTAATTGTTAAAAAGGTTGGAAAGAGGCACCCCCCTCGCGCCGTTTCCATTGTCGCTCGGCTTGGCTTCGGCTTTAGAAAATGATCGAGAGATTATTTTTTGTACAAATTTTATTTTAATTATTTAATTATTTATATATTTAATTAATTAAATTAAATAAAATGGCCAAAACTTTTTTAATTAATTAGTTGATAACAGAATCGTTTCAATTATTTAGTTGAGATTAATTGAAACATTTTAATTTTTTAGTTGATTAACACGACCCGATTTTTATTTGAACTAGGTAATTTACCCGCGCTTCGCGTGGGAATAAGGAATCTTTCTAGCCTTTTGAACAACTTTACTAATGATCGACTCTTATAAGAAAAAAAAGTAAATTTTTGTAGGTTTTTAGAACATTTATAGACAAATGACATGATTTTACATTATCTCATATCTCAAAAATTTTAAATATATAATTAGTGATTAAAAATATCTTGATATCTAATTATTTTTATATTTTACATAATTTATCATATTATATGTTTGATGATATAATTTTCTTGTAAAAGTTGAGTGATATTTTTATGGAGCGATTAATAATAACTTTTTTTATACTTGAAAATAATGAATATGATAATTTTATGGTTATCATAACTCCTTCTGTAAAAAAATTTATGTTAAAGTTTTTTAATATCAATATCATGTATAAATAAGTTATGTCCGTTAAAAACTATACACCGCAACAACATAAATAATAATTTCTAGACAATCTACTTGTCTGAGGTCAGATTTTCTCCACTTTTCGTTATTATTACTTTGTTATTCCAAGAAAAAATTATAGAAGGATAAAAATATATTTTGAACAACAACAAAATAATCTTGTTTCCCTAATAGAAATTCATTCTTCATTAAACTCTCGAAGACCCTTCCGAATTCTTCATCAATGCAACTTTACGACTTTTTAGGAATATTTATGTATGATTGTTGCATTATGAAAGTACACATAGATTAAAATGTTGTATTGTAGACTCATGTTAAAGAAACATTCTCTAACATTAAAAAATTAAAAATGAGTCTAACCTAGATAATTCGAATGTTCAGCAATGACTTGGGACATGAAGGACAAAAAATCTATGTTAATAGACATATATTTTGTAGCTTAAAATATTACTTTTATTTAGAGTAAGTTTTATTTCATATTCTTCAAATTAAGCTTGAATAAAATAGTCATATCTTACGTCAAAAATATTTAGAAGAGCTGAATGAGAAAGGAAAAAAACATTAAAAGGACGAAGATCTTTGTCATAATGAGATTATATACATATCAAACAAAAAATAATCAATACAATTGTAAGGATACAACAAAAGAGCGAGAAAAAACATACATTAATAAGAGTAAACTATGAGATATCCAATGATGATAACAAATCATTCAAACCAGAAAAGTTCTTTTGTTTTGAAATAAGATACCTCTGAACATTGACTAACACTTCAATCAAATTTCAATCATTAAAGTACTCATAATATCCACTAATAAATTTAGTAAATATAAACAACATAAAAATAAAAAAATATGGGTATACATAGTTATTAACTCTCAGAGGATTTTGCATAGAATACAAAATCACATCATTATTTGTGAAAATATAACGTTGTTGATGAATAAATTTGAGATTTGTAAGAGATGTTTTTAATGTACCTTCAAAAATTTCAGTAGAGAAAATATGCTCAAATATTCAATTAACATTTGTTATTTTTTCTTTACTAACAAATACTATTAATTATAACTTTACATAAACATAAACAACAAATTTTAAAGCATATATTCAAAAACAACAATTAATAATGATATAAGCATAAACTAATGATTGTAAAAAACATATCAGGATATGCAACAATAGAATGAACCAAAATGAAAAAAGTTAAGCCCACGGAATGAAAAATATAGTCCTCTATTTATAGACAACAAATGATAGTGTAAAAAATATGATTATTGTGTATTATCGAAAAGGTAACAATTCATTGGAAAAGTTACAACCCTTCGGAAAGGTCACAACAATTCATAAAAGTCACAACTCTTCATAAAGTCACAACTTTTCTTAAAAGTCACAAATTTTATAAAAGTCGCAAATTTTCATTAAAGTCACAATTTTCATGAAAAAAGTTACAACTTTCATAAAAGTCGCAACCTTTCATAAAAGTCATAACTTTTCATGAATGAGGAAGGCTAGTTATGGAAATAAAATAAATTTAAAGAGAATTCTGGCTTGTGGTGGCGCCACGTAGGTGAGCCTAAGGTTCTCTTATATATATATATATATATATATATATATATGATTTTCCACCATTTGGAAATATCTATTCTGACAGGTTGCAACTTTCAGGAACATCCAGGACCATTTGAAAGGTTGCAAACTTTCATTAATGGTCGTGTGGATTTTGAAAGGGTTGCAACCTTTGGAACCTGTTCCTTTTGCCTATAAATACCATTTATTCTTCGGAATTTTTCCTTACGAATTTTTCTGATTTCTTCTTCTTCTTCTTCTACACAAAAGTTTTTTCGTGTACTTTACTTTTGTTGAGTGGTTTGCTGACAGCAGAGTTTTTGGTATCAATACGCTGGTGACTGTGATGATTCTATCCTGGGAGGACATATTCCAAATCAAACCTCGGATAATAGAGGGGAATAATTTCTTTAAAGGGACACTGTGCAATCAGTGGGCTTGATCTTTTTCTGTTCAAAGTTTTCAGATTCTGGTACGTTTACAGATTTTAGTTTTGTCTAAATTAATTTATGTTCATATTTCTTATTGGTTCAATCAAAGTTTGTTACTTCGTGTTTCTGCAAAGTTTTTTTTGCAATCAGTAATTCTATTTTCAAACACATATTGGCAACATGCTCAACACTGTTCACATGCAAGACTATGTTCATAGTACCAACCAAGCCACAACCTCTCAAAGGAAGATGATTTTGCCCTTAAGAAAGTCGCCAACCAATCCATCATCGGCAAAACTCATGCATCTATTTGGGTTGACTACTCAGACTATACCACATCCACAACCAATCAAACACTAACAAACAATCGGTGATTTTTCCAATAAAAATTGTCACTTTATCCCTCACTGGGCATTATCAATCCATATTTTATTATGAAAACAGAAACAAAGAAGTTGCAAACTACTAGAAATAAAATAAAACAAACCAAACCAACATAATATATTAAAAGGCACAATGAGGGCACATCATCCACAAATAAAAATAAAACAAGACCGACAAGGGCACATCATCAACAAATCAAAATAATACAAGTCCAACAAGAGAACCATCAGATGCAAAAAAACAATCTAAAATAAGTCAGACATGGGAGGCACCCCCTAACTAAAAAATGTAATCGTGTCCTCATAATACCACAATCAAAAAGAGATTGTGAGGGACTCACTGCAAAGATCATCACTCATGGGAAGATCTATTTGGATCTGAAAAAACATTATCATAAACCTCATCACTTGAGCCACAGAATTTCTTGAGTGTACTCAGCATCTTGTTCAAAACTTGCTCTTTTTCTTTTCTTGTTCCTTCATCTTTTTCTGGCTCCTCTCCATTTTTTCCATCATGTCCTTGAGAATCTGTCAATACTACACTAGAGTGGAAAGGGTAGATGTAGCACTACCTGCCAAAGAGATATCTCGTGGCCCTATAGGAAGACGCCGAGTCAATCCCTGAATGTACAAGTGAATCCAAGTATCTGTAACCTGCATTTGTCCTCATAAGTGGACTAGTGTCGGTACCAATTCAGCTGGAGGAGGGGATAGAGGTTGAACTACGTGAATCGATGCCCTAAATGAACGTGTTAAACACTAAATCATGCACATCAATCTTTTTCTTCTAAGTCACATGCCCTAAACCCTTCTTTTTTAAGTGGTAAGATAGGGCCTTTGGGACTCCTCATGTTAGCTCTCTCATATTTATCCACCTTATATGTGAGGCATAGATAAGTAATCAAAGAAGGATAAGAAAGACTCTTGTACCTTCCAAGATAAACAACTGAATGTTTTGAACAATGATCCAACCAACATTAATAGGAATCCCATCCATGATGGGACAAATCAAAAGCTCCCAATCAAGAGACACATCGGTCTTATTCCTTGAAGTAATCACCCTAATACAAATGATGGACGCCCAAGTTTTGTCTTTAGCTTTGAATATTGAGGAATCAATCCACTAGTTCTTCTCAATCCATTTAGGCATATGGCCACCATGTAAGTGTCTCACAAACTACTCTTGGCCCGCTTCCCTTGCCCTTGTCACGTGAATATCATTATTAAATCAGGAATACCATAATAATTAATGATCCTCATGAAGTCAAAACAAACTTGGTTGCCCCGGACCATGACTACCAAGTCATTAGAGAAATTACCTTCGACGATATTGGCATAGAAATCTCGATCCACCGTGGGGTTAGCCTTGTTAGGCTTATCAATAAAACACATCTATCCACTGGCCTCTAATCGCCCATAGAAGTCCGACATGTTCTCGTGGAAACTTTTTAAAAGAATACCCCTCTCCTTTATGATATTCTTGTGGGGAGGTAGACATCCAATCAGTGGAATTTAGCGGATACTAAACGCTCATGATCAAAGATCTCATCTCCCATGATATTTTCTTCCATTTGCTCCTCCATTTGGTTGATGTCGTCGTCCATGCTTTTGTAAAAAAATATACCTATACAAGATACAAACATGTTAAATTAATTCAAAGGCAGGTAAATCAATGTATTATCAAGAAATTAGGCCAATGAAATGAGTTGAAAAAAGAATCGAGTCAATGGAGGCGAAGTTACTGTTTTTGGCAGTTTTCACTACAAGGCACAGGACTCATCACGATCACGAGATAAGACATTGTGATCATAAGCCTCACCTTTTCAAGTCATTGTAATTGAAGGAACTATACATCATAATCATGGGATTTCAAAAATATTTTAGGCGCATCTGAGCATCCAAAAATTTGTCAACTCTTATTTTTGAAGGTGTTTCACCCAAAACTTCAATTCCAGTCAATTTTATACATTCAACACATGTTCTAAACACCACCACCATCTTTGAAATTATGAGGGTTAGTTAAAAAAATGAAATCCAAACTACAAATAAAAAATGAGATACTAAACTAATTAAGATATCGATGGGTTGCCTCCTATCAAGCGCACAATTTAACATCGCGACATGACGCCAGGTATATCACCCTTTATGTTTCAACTTTGAGGAAATGCACCTCCTACCCAGCTTTGCATCATACTTCCATTTCGGATCCTTGGTTAGGGTTGAGAGAGTCACTAGGCCACTTGAGAATTGTTTTTCATTATTGTTGGCCCTCAATCAACTGACACTATTGATTCTATATGAACTAAAGTTGCCATAAATACTATTTTTGGTTCTTTTATGCAACTTTAGTATCATCACATTTTTTCCAGTTTCATGGACTGTTATTGGTTTGGATTCGTTGCAAAGGTCTAAGATATCCTCAATTTCCACCACCATCCCTTTTTTTGTTACCACATTAGCTTCCAAAGTAGACATCTCAAACTCGAGTGGTACCATCTCATAGAACCTAGCTAGGTGCAAGGCATGAGACTCCTCTTCTCTCCTTTTGACTATTGGATAAGGAGTAGTATCTTCCTCATATCTTGTTTCTAAAATGGTCCTAAGAGTTGCGAGTTCAAACTTCAAATTGACCACCCATTGACACTGAGTGAAGTGCATTTTGAGAAGTTTTTCCTTTTCTTAGGAGAATTAGAGTACTTCCTTTTCACCCCAATTGAGCTTTTCTGCCACGACCTTTAGCCAAAAATTAGCTTGTCACATTCGATTCACGACACAGACATGGATAGGTATAGGGCAAACAACTCTCAAACATATGTCACAAAAAACTATAAAAACAACTATTTACAATTTAGAGAGTAAAAAGTAAAATAGAAATCCTAAATCAATTCAATATGTCTAATTGTTCCCCGGCAATGGCGCCCGTTTCGTATAACACTAAATTACCCTCAAAACAAATTCTAAGAGTAAGTGGTTGTTATCATTAAAAATACCCAAATAAGATTTAGGGTGAAATCCCATAGGGAACAATTTGTCAGCAACCAAAAAGTTAAAGGATAGATAGATACTGGTTTGAATCTGAACATGCAATCTACACGACTATCAAATAGAAAACGAGTTTGCTAAGAAAATAAAGGATTTAGGCAAAGACAATATCAAGCGAGGGATATTTGAGATTATGAAATTTGGAATCAACCCTCATTCAACAATCCATTGCCATCTCAAATCAATTAAAGTTTGACTAGATTATTATCAATTAACACTTATCTCCTTTATGTCTCAAAGTGTTTTATCACAAAATCTCCTTCTGGTTCAATTGTGTTCAACAATAAGCAATCCAATACTTTCATCTGAATCCATATTTCTAGCATTCAACAAAGTAAATCCAAATTATCTCCTTGTCACAAATTTAGGAATCAAAGTCAAACATCACTATTAATCTAATTCTCCACTTCCTGAATTCTTATTCAAAAAATCCGCAAAAATCGGAAGCTAGATTCAACCATGCACTCTCAAATCATAAATTAAAGCATGAAAATAAGACTAAACCCTAATCATGAAAGCACACAATCACAAACAAAATCATTAGAGTGAGCAATCAAAATCCAAACAAGTTGTCTATTTTTAGCACAAAACCCCAATCTCAATTAGACAGTTTCACCCATAGTTCTAGAAATTTAAAAAAATGAAATAAAGGAAGAAATAAGAGTGTTTAGTAATAAGAACACAATCATCAAATCCAAATGTGAATTGTGAGGCAACCTGCAAGTCTCAACCCTAATTGAAATCTACAAGTACTTTTCTAATCTAAGCTAATGAAATGGAATTCTCTCTCTAGGATAATTGCGTACAAGATGGATAGATGAACAATGATTGTTGGCAAGTGTGCAAAGGGGTTTTGGAATCAATTTGGTGAAATTCCCAATCTACCCAGGTGCTAGGTATTTTACCCTTTGCAGTCACGACAACTAACTCACGCGGTCGCGGGGAGTAGTATCTCTAGGATATGGGATCGCGACATATGACTACACAATCACAAGATTTGAATTTCATGGGCAACACAATCACGACCTCTACTTCATACGATCGCGATGACCAAACTTCTGCCAGTTCCACTTTCTTCTAATTGGCCTCTTCATGCTTCAATTCCACTTAATTTCTTCAACCATATTGTTAATCAACTCTCCATTTCATTTACCTATAAATATTAAGAAAACCACATTAAAAACATCAATTCTAAAATAAATCAATTCAAAGTAACTTTGAAAAGATCCTTAAATGAGTGGAAATCCACAACTCATCACTCACTCCCTTGTTTTCTACACTAATGCAGTTTATGGGTCCCGTTCATTCTGATCCTCCTTTCGCATCAGTGTCCGAGGCTTGATTTTGAGGAGTTTGTGAGGTACCTCCTTGCGGAAGCTGTTACTTACTCCTTACTATGTTTTTCTACTATTCTAGGACTGTAGACATTTAGACTTGTTCATTTATAAAAAATTGTATATTTACCTAGAGGCTTGTATACATGACATCAGGTTTTGTTATGTTATTATTTTTGAAATTCTTATGTTATGTTTAGACCTTATTTCCTTTCTTACTTCTGTATTACCCTTGTCAATGATTGTTTCGGTTAACTTGTCTTAGTTGGATAAGGAAGGTGTCATCATACCCAATTTTTGAATCATGATAGTTAGACCTTTTATCTCTTCATATCATTGCTTTTTTAAATTGTAAAGCGATAAATTTGAATGATCCAAACTTGATGAATGTTATTTTCTAAAGCAATGAAGAAACAATCTATTGGTGAGGGTTTCAATTGGATTGCATTCATTGAATAATTATATTTGATAAATAGACTTATTTTTTTTTAATATTTATACATTATTTGTCTCCCACACCGAATTAAATTTATCTTCAACTATTTTTTGAATTTCTTTACTAAATATCTTGATGGTATTACTATTAAAAGGAATAGTTCAACAATTAAGAGGAGACATATAAACACGTACGACATAACAATTAATTTTTTAATTTCATTTACCCATGATTTATTCGTCTATTACATTGCAGGAAAAACTGAATATTTTTCATTTAATTTAATATTGAGTTTTTATTTTATATTAATACATCCTATACTATTATACGAACAACTACACATATATTGTTTTATGTGAATTTCATAATCTAAACAAGTTTACAGAAAAGAGATATGGAGTTTTCCACTCCAAAACATAAATTGAAAATACTTTAATTGTAAGTCAAACTGACTATTATCTTTTGTAAGAAAAATATTATTACCTCAATCATAATTTAATGTCCTATATCAATTTTGTGGTGATTCTGATGGTTTGCATTAAATATGATATTTGACTAACTTTATGAAAACTATTTAAATTTATTTGGTCAAAGTCTAAAAATCAAAGTTTTCAAGTATTATCCTTATAATACACACTATAAAGTATAATAAATGACAAACGTAAAAGAAATAAATTATTTTAAATAAATTTCTCAATTAATGTCTAAATATCACTATTAGCACAATAATAAAATTCGTCACAATAATTGATTTAAAACTCTAGTCTGTTCACACCTTTGCACTTTAAAGTTATCTTACCTTTTATGGACAAACAATAAATTTTCCAAAATTGAACAAACATATTTTTCAAAAAACAGCTCAGCAATCGAGAGTGTACATATAAAAGGCGTGATGTCTGTTCACTTCTTCATTTTAATTTTAGTTTTTTAAAAATATATAAGCAGTCAAGAGGAGACACTTGAATCAATACAGTTTTGATGTAACAACCCTAAAAATGAATATGCTAAGTAATGTTTAGTGTGTCTAGAATGCCTACGATTAGACCGGGTTCACACGGATTGATGCGCGTAGAACCAGACCTCTGAACCCTTGCGACAGCCAAGCCAACTAACTTGGGGAGTTAGTTGAGCTAGGAAAGGTTGGGTCCAGCCATGTAGGGCTCCCGAATATGAAGATTTACCCGGATGAGTCTTTACCGGACTTTAAAAAAAGGGAAATCTTAAGTTTGGAGGGTCTAGGGGTAAAATGGTCTTTTTCCAGGCTAAGGGTAGTATCATAATTACCCTAAATAAGTAATTAATTATTTAATTAATAAGGTGGAGGGGCATTTTGGGTAGAAAGGGCCGAAATTGTCCATTGAGCAAAATCTTACTCCACCCAGGTTCGAACCTAGGTTGGAGCAATGATTTAACTTGATTATTTATATTGGTGAATTAATTTAATTAATTAATATTTAAATGCTGATTTAAGAAAAAGGAAAATCAGATTATTATTATGAATTAATTAATAAATGGGGCGGTTTGGGTCGGGTCGACCCGGAGGGACCCGTTTTCGCGATGGGGACATCACGGGTTCGAACCTCGACGGAAGCAACATTTAAGTGGATTAAATTGAGGTTAATAATCTGATTTTATAAGGGCATTATGGTTATTTCACTAAACTAATTAAATCAGATTTTCAAAGTATGAAAGAGTCCTAGTTGACTAAGTCTAAACTACTTCACCTAATCCTAAGCCACTCACCTCTTTCATGTTTATCTCTCTCTCCTTTACGTCTATCTCTCTCTCATTTCACACTTTCTTTCTGGCTGCCAAACGTGAGAAAAAATCATAAAAACAAAAGTTCTTCACACTTGAAGAACTTGCACGCAAAATACAAATGAGAAAGCAATCCAAAAACGTTAAGCAAAACGTAATACGCTAGTCGGGTAAGGTGTGAGTTTCGGGATTGGACGTGAATTTGGAGAAGTTTTGGGCAGCAATTTCAAGTGTTGAACAACGTTAAAATCAGGTATGGGTTTTTTTACTCTTGGTCCCTTTCCCAAGAGACCCTTAAGACTCAGATAATTCTATTCGGAAAGTAGGATTGTTCCCCATTACATGTTCCCTGTCACTAGCTCCTATCACTGATCTTAGGTTGGTATGTTTGCTGGTAGATTAGGTATGAAGTGTGATTTTCGTGATAATGTGTTCATGATTATGTGTTCGTAATTGTATGAACGATGAAGTATGTCTGCCGAAATTTTGTGAAAATGTATGTGTATGCCGTGACATGATTTTCGGTTTTAAGCCTTAAAAATGATATGTTTTTATGGTTGAATTTGATGTGCGAATGTTTGTGTAAATCATGAGGTGTAAAAGCGGTGTAATGTTGCTGGATTTAATGGTAATTCTTGTTGAATATAATCATAAAAAGATTACACTTAAAGATGCGCCAAATGATCCACGAAATGCCTTAAGAATTAACGTATGAATGATGATAAAAAGAAGCTGAAAATAGTGAACAAATTTCCAGCATTTGGTAGGTTGGGTTCGGCCAAACAAAGTGGTACAAAATGCAATGAAAAATGAATGTAAAATAAGTTAGATCACTAAGGATTGAGCCCAAGACATCATTACATGAAAGCTACAAAAAAATCAACAAAAGATTGAGAGGAAAATGGATTGGAAGAGACCTTGCTGGAAATTTGGAGTCTCGGCCAAGGATGAGGAAAATTAGCTATGTTTTTAAAAAAAAATTAAATGTGAGGTCATTGGGGATTGAACCCATGACCTCACCAAATGAAAATTACATAAAATTTTCATGAGAAAAATGAAAGGAAAAATAGATGTGGTGAGTGGGGATTGAACCCACAACCTCTTGAATGGATGAGAGAGTTAGGAGAAAAATAAAGGAGAAAATAAATGTGGAGAGTGGGGATTGAACCCACAACCTCTTGGATAGGTGAGAAAGTTAAGAGATAAATTAAAAGAAAAATAATGAGCTTGTGGGGGATTGAACCCACAACCTTCTTGCCTTAAAACGAATAAGGAGAGGAGAACAAGAAAGAAATATTATGGGGTTGATGGGAATCGAACTAGGGTCTCCCAAATCTGAAAAATGCAATTATCAAGTTTAAAATAAGATTAAGTGTTGTCCAAGGGATTCGAAATTGGATTCCCTTGCCCAATTCCGTATTGACACATAAGTCATACGTAAATAAATATTTAATGAATGCTACCTCTAAAGATCGAAATTAATATCTTGGCATATCTACAAGATGCATAAGTCTTGTACCACATAATCTTGGGTAAACATGAATCACTTAGACAAACTATGAATAAATCCCCATGGCTTGTATGTGTGGACTCATAAGTCTAGCATACGTTTAAAAGTAAGTGAGCCTAATATGTATGTGATGAGATGATGTAACCCTAGAAGGGTTAAGTAAGAGTGTGAAACACACTAAATGGCCAAGTGCATTGGCATATGATGAAATGAATATTCACGTGAAGGGGTGAGTAATTATGAAAAGCAAATGTGTTAAAGTTAATGAATGAGGTGACAATATGATAAGAGGCTAATGTGAAATATGAGAGCAATCTCAAATGAGCCTAAGTAAATGTTACCAAAACGTACGCACTTATGAAAGTGTAAAGCTAATGAAAAGACCAGTCTCTATGAACACTCTAATGAAAGTATTGAAGTTAATGCATACTTAATACTAATGATGAGATGAGAAATCATCTAATGAGTTGTGATGTCCTCATGCTAGAAGCCAGCTTCCATGATGTATGAGTTGAATGTAATGGAACTTTATGCTGAGCACCGATAGGCTAGCTATGAGCGGTGATGCCTTTTTTCGGGAAGGGCGGAAGTTCACGTAGCTCTCATGAGATGAGACTGTCCGGCATGCTGGGTATGGGTCTCTTTATATCTCCTAGTCTTTGAACCTATACTGCCAATATAGGGATCTAGCAGGGTTCGACTGCCTATATACGCTAGCATGTTTTGGTTCACTTTGACCGGTGATTCCACCTCTTCTCGGTCTGGTGATTACACACTGGATTTCATGATACTCACATGATCTATGTCGGTTAAGGTTAAAGTTTCCAAAGAAAGAAAGAGTCCAGCCTCAATGAATCCACATAATGAAATGAATGATACCAAAGGTGTTAGGATAGGATAATCAAGAGGTGAGCTAGACTTAAGTAATGACACTAGGTTATTCTTGGTCATTGCATAGCAAACCAGATGAGAGTCTTAAACTTCATCCTAGGTATGACTGGTGATTGCACTAGTATATGAATGAATGAAAATGAAATACGTATGAACGAACGAAGCAGACTCTGTGTTTGCTGAAGAAGGCTCCCTAGTTGAGGTCCCATATGTTGAGCCCTCATTTTGGAAAGTCCTAATGTCAAGTCCATGATTCCAAGGTCTCATGGCATATGAAAGAATGATATGAACTACGTGATATGATATGTGCAATATGTTATGTGCTGCTTGCAAAATGATAAGTATTATGATGCATGTTACTCTCATGCAATGACTTTCCTAATCCAAATTTGGCAAGTCCACTGACTTGACTTTCCATAGATCTTGTTGTTAGAAAAGAGGTATTCTTACTCATGCATGTCCTTGGTGTGTGCTTGCATATACCCATACTTAGTACAAGTGTGTACTAATCCCATACAATATCTACTTTTAGGTGCAGGCACAGGTGGACGTTAGAGCTTACAGTACGGCGTTGCAGCTATCAGGACGTGGAGCTTTCATCTGGATTTGGTAGGCCCTCATGCTTTCGAGGATGTCTACTGTTATTATCTAGATTAGATGTAGGTTTTATCTAGTGGGGCATGTACCACTAGTGTTTCACTTTCCATTTCATTTCAGACTTTGTATTGGTGCCGTTTTGGCAAGGATACGTTTAATGCAATTATGAACTGCTTCTTTCATTTGATTATTTCTATATTAGATGGTTAATTTGTGAACGCCTATGATGTTAAGAATAATATGTTTCACATGAAATAAGAAAACAAAAATTTCAAATTTTCTGCTAAAATTAACCTAGATGAAGTAACGATGACATATGTAGGCTTGTCTGCGACCTCTGAGTGGTCAACGACGCCGGTCTCGTCTGGGGTCTAGATTTTGGTCGTGAAAAAGTTGGTATCATAGCACTAGGTTAAATTTCGAGGATAATAAGTTCAAATCAACCACATTGAGTAGTTTCTAAGTCATGGTAGTGAAGTGCACCACTATCTTGAATTAGAGACTGCATGATGCGTAGGAAAATTCCCTTCTTCTGATCTTATCGTGCTTTTTCTAATGTTTGATTTCTTGGTGTTATGAGCGTTTCTACCATCAATTCTTATTGTTTTCAGAGAATGAATACTAGGAGGAACGTTGGTCAGAGGAGAAGAGGAGCAGCTGCTAGGGGCAATCAGGTTCCACTCCTGGCTCCAGCTGAAGGAGTGGCTATGCCGGTTAACCCAGCTGGGTTGACTGATGCGGAGGCCATCACTATGCAGCCCAGGCCATGACTGCCCAGGTCAACCAGCAGAATGTTAAGAGGGAGAACCAACTGGTATGTAGCATGGCTGACAGGCTACGAGACTTCACGAGGATGAATCCTCTTATTTTCACAGGGTCCAAGACTTCAGAGGATCCCCAGGAGTTCATGGATGAGGTACACAAGATTTTGGTGGCCATGGGGGCCACAGATACTGAGAAGGCTGAGCTGGCTTCCTATCAGCTCAAGGATGTTGCACAGACTTGGTGCAAGATGTGGCAGGATAGCCGAGCTTTGGGCGGAGTTTCGATCACTTGGGAGCTGTTTAAGACAGCCTTCATGGAGAGATTCTTCCCCAGGGAGATGAGGGAGGCCAAGGTTGAGGAATTTATCAACCTTAAGCAATGATCTATGACAGACAGGGAGTATTCCCTGAAGTTTGTTAAACTGTCTAGGTATGCTACTTCCCTTGTATCTAACAGCAGGGATGAGATGAGTAGGTTCCTCATAGGAATCACAGGAGATCTGGAGGAGGAGTTCGGGCTGCGATGCTCCACGATAACATGGACCTCTCCAGGCTGATGGTGCATGTCCAGCAGGTAGAGGACAGCCGGAAGAAGAGGGCGTCCGTGATGCTAGGAGGCCTAAGCCTTCTGATCAGGCAGGTCCTAGCAATGGAGGCAACAGGAACAACTTCGGCGTCCGTGAGCAGCCCAGGTTCAAAAAGGGGCAACAGAGTTCAGGGAACTCTAACTTTCAGAGGAGTGCAGCACCTAGAGGAGCAGACCCGAGCCCAAGAAGGGCAATGGAGGTGATGTGCAGCGTCCCAGAAAAACTGTGCTAAGTGTGGCCGTGCTCACAGTGGAGAGTGCAGACAGGGCACTAATGCCTGCTTTGCGGTAAGAGGGCACATGGTTAAGGACTGCCCACAGAACAGGTCAGGCTGGAGGTAATGCTCAGCCTAGGCCTAATCCACAGGGGCAGCAGCAGCCGAGCCTCCTAAGAGGAACAGGTTCTACCCTGAAGGGCAGAGAGAGCAGGAGAAGTCTGCTGATGTGGTCACAGATATGCTACAAGTATTCTCAACTTCTGTTTATGCTTTACTTGATCCAGGGTCTACGCTTTCCTTTGTAACTCCTTTGCTTGCTCTCACTTTTGAGATATTTCCTGAAGTTCTGCATGATCCTATAGTGTTTAGTACACCTTTAAGAGAAAATGTAAGAACTGATAGAGTATACAAGGATTGCCCAATAGTTGTATGTGGTAAGACTATGTGTGCAGACTTGGTTGAGTTACCAATGCATGATTTTGATGTTATTCTTGGCATGGACTGGCTTCATAGTTGTTATTCTTGTATGAATTGTCATAGTAGGTTTGTGAGATTTCATTTCCCTAATGAAGAAGAGCTGGTCTGGGAGGGGTACAACTCGAGTCGTCCTAATCCCTTGATTTCGAACCTTAAGGCCAATAAAATGATGTCCAAGGGGTTATTGTGTCATCTTGTGAGTGTTAATAATTTAGATCATGACATTCCTTCCATAGACTCAGTGCCTGTAGTGAATGAGTTCCAAGATGTATTTCCTGATGATTTGCCTGGAGTTTCTCCCCCTCGAGAGATTGACTTTGGTATCGACTTAGAACCCGATACAAAACCAATATCAATTCCTCCTTACAGAATGGCTCAAGCTGAACTCAAAGAGTTGAAGCTGCAGTTAAAAGATCTCACTGATAAGGGTTTCATTCGGCCGAGCATATCCCCTTGGGGCGCTCCAGTGTTGTTTGTGAAAAAGAAAGATGGAACCCTTAGAATGTGTATCGATTATCGGCAGCTCAACAAAGTCACTATCAAGAATAAGTATCCACTTCCTAGAATAGATGACTTGTTTGACCAACTCCAGGGGTCTAGTTTCTTCTCGAAGATTGATCTTCGTTCAGGGTACCATCAACTTAGGGTTAGGGATGGAGATATCCCAAAGACAGCCTTTCACCCGTTATGGTCACTTGATTTCCTAGTTATGTCATTTGGTCTCACGAATGCACCTGCTGCATTTATGGATCTCATGAACAGAGTTTTCCGTGAATACCTTGACTTTCGTCATAGTATTCATTGATGACATTCTCATCTACTCTAGACCAAGGAAGAGCATGAACAACATTTGAGACTAACCTTGCAGGTACTTAGACAACATCAGCTGTATGCCAAATTAGCAAGTGTGAATTCTGGCTCAGATCATTGACCTTCCTGGGTCATGTTGTGTTCGATAAAGGTGTGGAGGTAGATCCCAGGAAGACTAAGGCTGTTAAGAACTGGCCAAAACCTCTTACTCCCACAGATATCCGTACTTCTTGGGATTGGCTGGTTATTATCGCTGGTTCGTGGAGGGTTTTTCTTCCATTGCTTGGCCCATTCACAGCCTTTACGAAGAAGAAAGTTAAGTTTGAATGGGAGGAGACTTGTGAGAAGAGTTTCCAGGAGCTCAAAGACAGACTCACTTCAGCCCTAGTGCTTACTT
>CM040624.1:66303604-66438516 GCA_022817965.1 Solanum lycopersicoides
GGCAGGATAGCCGAGCTTTGGGCGGAGTTTCGATCACTTGGGAGCTGTTTAAGACAGCCTTCATGGAGAGATTCTTCCCCAGGGAGATGAGGGAGGCCAAGGTTGAGGAATTTATCAACCTTAAGCAATGATCTATGACAGACAGGGAGTATTCCCTGAAGTTTGTTAAACTGTCTAGGTATGCTACTTCCCTTGTATCTAACAGCAGGGATGAGATGAGTAGGTTCCTCATAGGAATCACAGGAGATCTGGAGGAGGAGTTTCGGGCTGCGATGCTCCACGATAACATGGACCTCTCCAGGATGATGGTGCATGTCCAGCAGGTAGAGGACAGCCGAAAGAAGAGGAGCGTCCGTGATGCTAGGAGGCCTAAGCCTTCTGATCAGGCAGGTCCTAGTAATGGAGGCAACAGGAACAACTTCGGCGTCCGTGAGAAGTCCAGGTTCAAAATGGGGCAACAGAGTTCAGGGAACTCTAACTTTCAGAGGAGTGCAGCACCTAGAGGAGACAGACCCGAGCCCAAGAAGGGCAATGGAGGTGATGTGCAGCGTCCCAGAAAGAACTGTGCTAAGTGTGGCCGTGCTCACAGTGGAGAGTGCAGACAGGGCACTAATGCCTGCTTAGATTGCGGTAAGAGTGGGCACATGGTTAGAGACTGCCCACAGAACAGAGGTCAGGCTGGAGGTAATGCTCAGCCTAGGCCTAATCCACAGGGTGCAGCAGCAGCCGAGCCTCCTAAGAGGAACAGGTTCTACGCCCTAAGGGCAGGAGGAGCAGGAGAAGTCCGCTGATGTGGTCACAGGTATGCTGCAAGTATTCTCAACTTCTGTTTATGCTTTACTCGATCCAGGGTCTACGCTTTCCTTTGTAACTCCTTTGCTTGCTCTCACTTTTGAGATATTGCCTGAAGTTCTGCATCATCCTATAGTGGTTAGTACACCTTTAGGAGAAAATCTAAGAACTGATAGAGTATACAAGGATTGCCCAATAGTTGTATGTGGTAAGACTATGTGTGCAGACTTGGTTGAGTTACCAATGCATGATTTTGATGTTATTCTTGGCATAGACTGGCTTCATAGTTGTTATGCTTGTATGGATTGTCGTAGTAGGGTTGTGAGATTTCGTTTCCCTAATGAAGAAGAGCTGGTCTGGGAGGGGTACAACTCGAGTCGTCCTAATCCCTTGATTTCAAACCTTAAGGCCAATAAAATGATGTCCAAGGGGTTATTGTGTCATCTTGTGAGTGTTAATGATTTAGATCATGACATTCCTTCCATAGACTCAGTGCCTGTAGTGAATGAGTTCCAAGATGTATTTCTTGATGATTTGCCTGGAGTTCCTCCCCCTCGAGAGATTGACTTTGGTATCGACTTAGAACCCGATACTAAACCAGTTTTAGTTCCTACTTACAGAATGGCTCCAGCTGAACTCAAAGAGTTGAAGCTGCAGTTAAAAGATCTCACTGATAAGGGTTTCATACGGCCGAGCATATGCCCTTGGGGCGCTCCAGTGTTGTTTGTGAAAAAGAAAGATGGAACCCATAGAATGTGTATCGATTATCGGCAGCTCAACAAAGTAACTATCAAGAATAAGTATCCACTTCCCAGAATAGATGACTTGTTTGACCAACTCCAGGGGTCTAGTTTCTTCTCGAAGATTGATCTTCGTTCAGGGTACCATCAACTTAGGGTTAGGGATGGAGATATCCCAAAGACAGCCTTTCGTACCCGTTATGGTCACTGTGATTTCCTAGTTATGTCATTTGGTCTCACGAATGCACCTGCTGCATTTATGGATCTCATGAACAGAGTTTTCCGTGAATACCTTGAATCTTTCGTCATAGTATTCACTGATCACATTCTCATCTACTCTATGACCAAGGAAGAGCATGAACAACATTTGAGACTAACCTTGCAGGTACTTAGACAACATCAGCTGTATGCCAAATTAGGCAAGTGTGAATTCTGGCTCAGATCATTGACCTTCCTGGGTCATGTTGTGTTCGATAAAGGTGTGGAGGTAGATCCCAGGAAGACTAAGGCTGTTAAGAACTGGCCAAAACCTCTTACTCCCACAGATATCCGTAACTTCTTGGGATTGGCTGGTTATTATCGCTGGTTCGTGGAGGGTTTTTCTTCCATTGCTGCTCCATTCACAGCCTTTACGAAGAAGAAAGTTAAGTTTGAATGGGAGGAGACTTGTGAGAAGAGTTTCCAGGAGCTCAAAGACAGACTCACTTCAGCCCTAGTGCTTACTTTGCCTAAGTGTGGTGAGAATTACACTGTTTATTGTGATGCATCTAGGGTTGGTTTGGGTTGTGTTCTTATACAGGGTGGTAAGGTGATAGCTTATGCGTCCAGACAGCTCAAGGTTCATGAGAAGAATTATCCCACTCATGACCTGGATTTGGCAGCTGTGGTGTTTGCACTGAAACTGTGGAGGCACTACTTGTATGGAGTGCATGTGGATGTTTCACAGACCACAAGAGTCTCCAATACGTGTTCACGCAGAGGGAGTTGAATCTACGTCAGCGGAGATGGTTGGAGCTGTTGAATGACTATGATATGAATGTCCACTACCATCCAGGTAAGGCTAATGTTGTAGCTGATGCTTTGAGCAGAATGAGCATGGGAAGTACAACCCACGTTGAGGATGAGAAGAAGGAGTTGGTGAAAGATGTACACAGACTAGCCAGACTGGGTGTGCGGTTGGTTGACTCTACTAGTGGGGGTGTTTCAGTTCATCCTAGTTCTGAATCATCCTTGGTAGTTGAAGTCAAGCAGGGTCAGCATCTCGATCCTGTGTTGATGGAGTTGAAGGACTCAGTGTTGATAAAGATGAATGAGTCTTTTGCTTTGGGAGGTGACAGCGTACATAGGTACCAGGACAGGCTGTGTGTACTGGATGTGGATGATTTGCGGACCAGGATTGTTGCAGAGGCCCATGGTTCCAGATTTCATACATCCAGGTTCCACCAAGATGTATCATGATCTTAAGCAGATCTATTGGTGGGATGGCATGAAGAAGGACATTGCAGAATATGTGGCCAAGTGTCCTAATTGTCAGCAGGTTAAGGCAGAACATCTTAAGCCTGGCGGTCTTACTCAGATTATTGAGGTTCCGACTTGGAAGTGGGAGGCCATTAATATGGACTTGGTGGTTGGTCTTCCGAAGACTAGGAGACAGCATGACTCCATGTGGGTTATTGTGGACAGGATGACTAAGTCTGCCCACTTTATCCCTGTGAAGTCTACTTACAGAGCCGAGGATTATGCGAGACTCTACATTGATGAGATTGTGAGATGGCATGGGATTCCTTTTTCTATCATTTCAGATAGAGGAGCTCAGTTCACTTCACATTTCTGGAGATCCTTCCAGAAGAGCTTAGGTACGCAGGTAAAGCTTAGTACTGCCTTTCATCCTCAGGCAAAGCGCACCATTCAGACATTGGAGGACATGTTGAGGGCGTGTGTGATTGACTTCAAGGGTAGTTGGGACGACCATCTTCCTTTGATAGAGTTCTCTTATAATAACAGCTATCACTCCAACATTGGGATGGCACCATTCGAGGCACTATATGGTAGGAGGTGTAGGTCTCCAGTTGGGTGGTTCGAGGTTGGAGAGTCATCCATTTTGGGTCCAGAGATCATTCATGAGGCCTTAGAGAAGGTCAGGGTGATTAGGGACAGGTTGGATACTGCTTACGGTCGGCAGAAGTCATATGCAGATAACAGGAAATGGCCCCTAGAGTTTGATGTTAGTGACCACGTCTATTTGAAGATATCACCTATGAAAGGGGTGATGAGATTTGGTAGGAAGGGGAACTTGAGTCCGAGGTATGTTGGTCCATATGAGATCCTACAGCATGTGGGTGAGGTGGCCTATGAGTTGGCATTGCCAGTGGAGCTAGCTTATGTCCATCTAGTCTTTCATGTATCCATGTTAAAGAAGTGCCTAGGTGATCCAGCATCGTTTCTACCTGTGGAAGGTTTGGGGGTTGATGAAGACTTATCCTATGAGGAGGTACCTGTTGAGATCTTAAATAGACAGGTCAAGCGGCTGAGAAACAAGGAGATTGCCACAATGAAGGTATTGTGGAGGAACCATCTTGTTGAGGGTGCTACGTGGGAGGCCGAGGCCGATATGAGATCCCGCTATCCCCATCGTTTTATTCCTTGAGGTAAGATTCCCTACTCTTAAGTCGAAGTTTCATTATCTCTCCATTCCTTGTTGTTATTGCTTGACTGTGCATAGTGATTATGTTATGTTATGACTGGCATTGTGCTAGATAGTTAGTAGTGTCATTCGGGGACGAATGTTCATAAGGGGGGGATAATGTAACAACCCTAAAAATGAATATGCTAAGTAATGTTTAGTGTGTCTAGAATGCCTACGATTAGATCGGATTTACACAGATTGATGCACGCAGAACCAGACCTCTGAACCCTTGAGACAGCCAATCCAACTAACTTGGGGAGTTAGTTGAGCTAGGAAAGGTTGGGTCCAGCCATATAGGGCTCCCGAATATGAATATTTACCCGGATGAGTCTTTACCGGACTTAAAAAAAAGGGAAATTTTATGTTTGGAGGGTCTAGGGGCAAAATGGTATTTTTACAGGCTAAGGGTAGTATCGTAATTACCCTAAATAAGTAATTAATTATTTAATTAATAAGGTGGAGGGGCATTTTGGGTAGAAAGGACCGAAATTGCCCATTGAGCAAAATCTTGCTCCACCCGGGTTCGAACCTAGGTGGGAGCAATGATTTAACTTGATTATTTATATTGGTGAATTAATTTAATTAGTTAATATTTAAATGCTGATTTAAGAAAAAGGAAAATCAGATTATTATTATTAATTAATTAATGGGGCGGTTTGGGTCGGGTCGACCCGGAGGGACCCGTTTTCGCGATGGGGACGTTACAGGTTCAAACCTCGACGGAAGCAACATTTAAGTGGATTAAATTGAGGTTTATATTCTGATTTTGTAAGGGCATTATGGTCATTTCACTAAACTAATTAAATCAGATTTTCAAAGTTTGAAAGAGTCCTAGTCGACTAAGTCTAAACTACTTCACCTAATCCTAAGCCACTCACCTCTTTCACGTTTATCTCTCTCTCCTTCACGTCTATCTCTCTCTCATTTCACACTTTCTTTCTGGCTGCCAAACGTGAGAAAAAATAAGAAAAACAAAATTTCTTCACACTTGAAGAACTTGCACGCAAAACACAAATGAGAAAGCAATCCAAAAACGTTAAGCAAAAACGTAATACGCTAGTCGGGTAAGGTGTGAGTTTCGGGATTGGACGTGAATTTGGAGAAGTTTTGGGCAGCAAGTTCAAGTGTTGAACAACGTTAAAATCAGGTATGTTTTTTTTTACTCTTGGTCCCTTTCCCAAGAGACCCTTAAGACTCAGATAATTCTATTCCGAAAAACTAGGATTGTTCCCCATTACATGTTCCCTGTCACTAGCTTCTATCACTGATCTTAGGTTGGTATGTTTGCTGGTAGATTAGGTATGAAGTGTGATTTTCGTGATAATGTGTTCATGATTATGTGTTCGGAATTGTATGAACGATGAAGTATGTCTGCCAAAATTTCGTGAAAAATGTATGTGTATGTCGTGACATGATTTTCGGTTTTAAGCCTTAAAAATGATATGTTTTTATGGTTGAATTTGATGTGCGAATGTTTGTGTAAATCATGAGGTGTAAAAGTGGTGTAATGTTGCTGGATTTAATGGTAATTCTTGGCTGAATATAATCATAAAACGATTACACTTAAAGATGCACCAAATGATCCACGAAATGCCTTAAGAATTAACGTATGAATGATGATAAAAAAAAAAGCTGAAAATAGTGAACAAATTTCCAGCATTTGGTAGGTTGGGTTCGGCCAAACAAAGTGGTACAAAATGCAATGAAAAATGAATGTAAAATAAGTGAGATCACTAAGGCTTGAACCCAAGACATCATTACATGAAAGCTACAAAAAAATCAACAAAAGATTGAGAGGAAAATGGATTGGAAGAGACCAAATTTCCAGCTTGCTGGAAATTTGGAGTCTCAGCCAAGGATGAGGAAAATTAGCTATGTTTTTAAAAAAAAATTAAATGTGAGATCATTGGGGATTGAAATCATGACCTCACCAAATGAAAATTACATAAAATTTTCATGAGAAAAATGAAAGGAAAAATAGATGTGGTGAGTGGGGATTGAACCCACAACCTCTTGAATGGATGAGAGAGTTAGGAGAAAAATAAAGGAGAAAATAAATGTGGAGAGTGGGGATTGAACCCACAACCTCTTGGATAGGTGAGAAAGTTAAGAGATAAATTAAAAGAAAAATAATGAGCTTGTGGGGGATCGAACCCACAACCTTCTTGCCTTATAACGAAAAAGGAGAGGAGAACAAGAAAGAAATATTATGGGGTTGATGGGAATCGAACTAGGGTCTTCCAAATCTGAAAAATGCAATTATCAAGTTTAAAATAAGATTAAGTGTTGTCCAAGGGATTCGAAATCGGGTTCCCTTGCCCAATTCCGTATTGACACATAAGTCATACGTAAGTAAATATTTAATGAATGCTGCCTCTAAAGATCGAAATTAATATCTTGGCATATCTACAAGATGCATAAGTCTTGTACCACATAATCTTGGGTAAACATGAATCACTTAGACAAACTATGAATAAAGTCTCATGGCTTGTATGTGTGGACTCATAAGTCTAGCATACGTTTAAAAGTAAGTGAGCCTAAGAAGTATGTGATGAAATGATGTAACCCTAGAAGGGTTAAGTAAGAGTGTGAAACACACTAAATGGCCAAGTGCATTGGCATATGATGAAATGAATATTCACGTGAAAGGGTGAGTAATTATGAAAAGCAAATGTGTTAAAGTTAATGAATGAGGTGACAATATGATAAGAGGCTAATGTGAAATATGAGAGCAATCTCAAATGAGCCTAAGTAAATGTTACCAAAACGTACTCACCTATGAGAGTGTAAAGCTAATGAAAAGACCAGTCTCTATGAACACTCTAATGAAAGTATTGAAGTTAATGCATACTTAATACTAATGATGAGATGATAAATCATCTAATGAGCTGTGATGTCCTCATACTAGAAGTCAGCTTCCATAATGTATAAGTTGAATGTAATGAAACTTTATGCTGAGCACCGATAGGCTAGCTATGAGCGGTGATGCCTTCCTTCGGGAAGGGCGGAGGTTCACGTAACTCTCATGAGATGAGACTGTCCGGCATGCCGGGTATGGGTCTCCTTATATCTCCTAGTCTTTGAACCTATACTGCCAATATAGGGATCTAGCAGGGTTCGACTCCCTATATACGCTAGCATGTTTTGGTTCACTTTGACCGGTGATTCCACCTCTTTTCGGTGTGGGGATTACACAGTGGATTTCATGATGCTCACATGATCTATGTCGGTTAAGGTTAAAGTTCCCAAAGAAAGAATGAGTCCAGCCTCAATAAATGCACATAATGAAATGAATGATACCAAAGGTGTTAGGATAGGATAATCAAGAGGTGAGCTAGACTTAAGTAATGACACTAGGATATTCTTGGTCATTGCATAGCAAACCAGATGAGAGTCTTAAACTTCATCCTAGGTATGACTGGTGATTGCACTAGTATATGAATGAATGAAAATGAAATACGTATGAACGAACGAAGCAGACTCTGTGTTTGCTGAAAAAGGCTCCCTAGTTGAGGTCCCATATGTTGAGCCCTCATTTTGGGAAGTCCTAATGTCAAGTCCATGATTCCAAGGTCTCATGGCATATGAAAGAATGATATGAACTACGTGATATGATATGTGCAATATGTTATGTGCTGCTTGCAAAATGATAAGTATGATGATGCATGTTACTCTCATGGCATGACTTTCCTAATCCAAATTTGGCAAGTCCGCTGACTTTCCTAATCCAAATTTGGCAAGTCCACTGACTTGACTTTCCATAAATCATGTTGTTAGGAAAGAGCTATTCATACTCATGCATGTCCTTGGTGTGTGCTTGCATATACCCATATTTAGTACAAGTGTGTACTAATCTCATACGATATCTACTTTTAGGTGCAGGCACATGTGGACGTTAGAGCTTACAGTACGGCGTTGCAGCTATCCGGACGTGGAGCTTTCATCTGGATTTGATAGGTCCTCATGCTTTCGAGGATGTCTACTGTTATTATCTAGCTTAGATTTAGGCTTTAGCTAGTGGGGCATGTCCAACTAGTGTTTCACTTCCCATTTCATTTGAGACTTTGTATTTGTGCCGTTTTGGCAAGGATACGTTTAATGCAATTATGAACTGCTTCTTTCATTTGATTATTTCTATATTAGATGGTTGATTTGTGAACGCCTATGATGTTAAGAATAATATGTTTCACATGAAATAAGAAAACAAAAAGTTCAAATTTTCCGCTAAAATTAACCTAGATGAAGTAACGATGACGTATGTAGGCTTGTCTCGACCTCTGAGAGGTCAACGACGCCGATCTCGTCTGGGGTCTAGATTCCGATCGTTTCATTTGCTTCTTCACGTACGTCATTTTTTAAAGGGATTAATGTAGAGGAACATATAAACGTGATTGAGACGGTATTGATTTACTCGTTCATTCTATTCAACTAGTATACGTGCCCGCGGTTGCGCGGTTAGTTCATAAATACATTAATAAATAGTGATTTATTGATAATTTTAAATTTTAAATTGTTATAAAATGATATTATAAAGTTTATTTGAGAGAAGATTAACATTTACCCCTTGATAGTTATAGTAGAATATTTGTGAAAATAAATCGGTATATAAGTTTAGTATATTGTCTAAATTTAATAATAATAATTACTAATATATTTAATTTATTTATTTGTTTGTTCTAAAAACAAACAAAACACACCTCTAAATAGTATTGAGCTTGCAATAAATTGAATTTTTGAAAAGCACAACAAAATAACTAAAAAGAAATGGAGAAAGTTGTAGACTAAACATCACAAAATTTTAGCATATATCTATAATATATAAGGTCTTAGACTAAACAACTTATATATAGAAGATTAACAATCAATTATTTCAAAGAATATTTTTAAGCGTTAAAGAATTGTAAGACATACTAACTGTCAGTGGAAAAAACTAACACTAAGTAATAAACGTTATGGGTATTTGAAATGATAGAACTCTAAAATCATAATATAATCCAATTGAGAACTTTAAGAACAATAAATGTAAGAAAAACTTTTAAAAAATTGTTTGTTAGTACCTTCTTATCTTGAATAATCAATGCAATAAAGAATATGATGTGTGAATATATATGGTACGTCCTATCTTGTATAACTTCAACTTTCAATATTTATTGCTTATTATTGATGAGTTCATTTCGGGTAGGCATATTTTGTCGAGTGTAGTAGAAAAAATTACAATGGAAATAAATACTATTAATAATTATAATGGAGTAATAAAATAATAGCAAGTACATGTCAAAGATTCATATCCATCATAGAAATACAAAACCAAGAATCTCTGTATCAACTCCCTTTTTCATTGAACGCCTTTTACCTTTTCCTTTTTTTTTTTTTTGCGTTTTTATTCAAAACATATTAAAAAATCAAGGATATCGATCTCTTTCAACTTCTATATAAATGAAAGCAAAATCTAGAAAAAAAATCACCAAAAAAAGACACAAAATTTACTCAATTAAATAAGAAGTCAAAGTGAAATTTATAAATAGAAATTTTATGTTCTATTGAATTAGAAGATGGTTACAAACTAAAATAAAAAAGAATTGAAAATTTAGTAAAATTGCAATACTTATTTTATACTTGTGCATAAACTTCAAGTACGGAATCTCTTTCCTAAAATATATCAAATGAGTCAAAAATTTAGCCTTTGATGAATTTCATTCCTACAAATCCTCCCTATGTTCTTTGTTGCGTGAAACAATCTAGATATTGTATGCTTATTTTTTTATTGAAATTCTAAAGATATCAAAAATAACATACACTCCTAAAAATATGAATATTAGTCCCAGTAAAAATTAACAAATATTAAAAATGCTAAATAAGATAAAGATAACCTACGAAGAACAAAATAAATAAAATCACACTATACTTATTGCACAAAAAAATTTATAAAACCAAAAAGCACTTCTTAAGCAATATTTGCTACAACTAAATTAACCAATGCTCACATGTTTACTCACAATCGAATGCTTTCATTGCATCAGATGAACTAATAATATAAGAAATAAATTACAATGAAAATAACTACAACCTACATCTATTATGATCGTATGTAGGACGACTTTCACAACACAATGCTTAAATATCTTGCACAATGTTCAAATTCATTATTTTGAATTACAAAATAAGCAATGAATTGCATACATTCAAACAAATTACAAAATTTTAATATCTGAGTAACACATAATCATCATCAATTAAAAATAGATAACTCATGCATTTTCAAAAAAAATCACGATAAAATTCAGATGATAAATTTTTTTGATGTACATAAAATGTATACTTTAAGCGCAAAAGTTAATAATATGAGAGAAATATAATGCATACCTTTTGGTTGATTGAAGGTGGAGACGCAATGGAAGTGACTGTCCTAGGGTGATAACATCCATTTGGATTTATTCAAACCATTATATAAAAAAAATTTGTGATTTGTTAAAAAATTTCTCTTCCAAGTTAAAATAAAACTAACATATGTATGTTATCAGATGTAGTTTGATGAAATTTGTGGTTCCTAGAAAATGAATGATTGATTTTATTTATTATAAATAAAAAACTGATATAATAAAAGATAAGATAGATCTAATAGCATTACGGTTTTTAGATTTTCAAATTTGGAGGGACAATTTTTTGTCTGTTGAATTTTTCTATTTTATATAATTTATTATGTATTGAATTTTCCTAATGATTACACGTAATACCTAACGGTTTTTAATTATGCACTTTAGTGCAATGTTGTAACTGACACTTTAGTTAGTTTTATTCTTTCTTACCTACTTTCTTTTCATTCTTTTCTTCTAAAAATCAAAGAAAATATGTATATATAACTTTTAGAAAATCCTTATATAATTTATTAGTTGCTGACATGTGTCTTTTTTTTTTTCAAAATTAGATTAATAATATTTTGTTAATTGATTTTAAAAAACTGGAATAATTTAAGAATAATTGTATATAAACGTTAATTTATTTTAATTTTATTTTTTCTATTTCACATAAATAACATAAATACAGATTTACAGTTTCATCATGTTAGTTTTAAATTTTTTTAAAAATCGTATCTCATTTAATTGTAGAAAAATGCTTTTGAATTATTTAAAAAAAATATTTTTATTATTTAAAAAAATTACATATAATTAATTTAGATTATTTAAGAAAACTATTTTTTATGGTGATGACATATTTCACTTTTTCTTCTCCTATTATATATATAGATAGATAGATATAGATTATTATTGTAATTTTATATTTGTTTTGCTATTTAATAAGAAGGTTATAAATTATTATTATTATTATTATTATTATTATTATTATTATTATTATTATTATTATTATTAAATAGTTACTTTTTGTTATTCAATATTTAATTATATATGTTTAACTATTTTTTTAAAAAAGCTTAAAATTCAAGAATGTAACTATTCTTTTACTAAGTGAAACTCTAACTTATCTTCTAAAACAATAATTTTTTTTTTCTTTATTAAGAAAACCAAATTAATTATATTTAATAAATTAATAATTAATAATTTAAAAAAGTCAAGAATTAGAGATTAATTGTGGTGCTGACACATAAGTGTTATCACCTCTCCTATTAGATATATATAAAAGATTCTTGGGCATGTAAACAAATTTTTACTATTCTATTTTAAATTTAATTAATTGATTTTTCCTTGAAATTTTCAATCTTATCTTATATATGAAAATATTTTTAATTTATTTCATTCAAATTTGTTAAATACGTGATTTATGTTTTTTTCTATAATATATTTTTTAATTTTAAAAAAATAAAGGTATCAAAATGTTAGAAACAACATGTAACATGAATAAGGACATGCAACATAATACCTCTATTGCATTAAAATAATTAAGAATCTGCATAAGAATTATAAAAGAATTTACCACATACATCATAAAAGTGAATTGAAGTATCACCTTGTATACATAAACTGAAATCTTATTTTTATGTGAATCTATGTTATGTGAACATAAATTGAAATTCAAGTGTTAGAAATTATTTTTTATTTTTTATTACATTTTTTAAAACTACAAATATGAAAGTGATTAAAAGAAAATGAATTTTTGCTTACCATCTCAATTGAAAAGAAAGGCACAAACGAAATTGAAAATTTATTTATCAATGTCAAAAATATTGGTTGAGCAATCACTTTAGTGCAATGAACATACAATGATCCGAAAATATTAGAAGAACACCTTGATCATTAAGTTTAATTGTTTAATTTTGTTAAAGAACACATTTTAATATGGAGAGCAAAAAAAATTCAAAATTCAGATCGCTTCATGTTACTATATCATGATACATTTTATGAAGATCTAAGAAGAAGAATATTATTCATACCAACTAACAACATGACTATAATACAACAAAAGCTAAACATAAGAACATTGATAATATAAAACATACTTCTTATCTTAAGCAAAATTAAACAAACTCGTTTCAATTATAAGGAGAAATTATGAACTTATCATAGAAAAAACATATTGTCTACATCTCTTTCTAAATATTATTCTAAGCCAAGAGATCTTCTCTTCATCAAGTTATCATAAAATATATAAAATATAATGATTCAAACACTATATCACCCAAAAGAAATACAAATAGAAACATAGCCATGAACAAATAAATTGCAGAGAGCGTGTTTGCTTGTTTCAACAAAAAAATAAAAGAAGTAAATATATATAATGGAATTCTATTGCTTCAATAACTGAAAAAAAAGTTAAATTTTGAAAAATAGTAACTATGAATTTTTAATTGTGTAACTGTCGTAGAATTAATTGGCTCTAATAAATAGGTCTAATAATTTATTATTATTTATTTAAATTTTTGTGTAACTACCGTGTAATTAATTTGGTCTAATAAATGCGTCTATTTTTAATTATTGCATGTGTTTATATTTAATCAATTTAATTATTGATTATATAAAAGGGAAGTGCTAAATAGCCAGAATTTTATACCCAGAATTTGGCCAGAATTGACAAAAGACTAATTAAACTTTCTTCCCTTTAAAGTAAATCAAGTCTTTATTACTATTATTTCCTAGACTTCTAGAAATACGTGTGGACAACAATTTTAAATGAATTAGAATTAATATTAATTGTGTGAAGGAAATTATTTCATGAACTTTATAATGTAAGACCCATTACAATCTAACTTCATCTTCTTTTAATTCTTCTTAATTCTCTCTTTCTTTGTTCCTTTTTCTTCATCTTTTTTGTCATTCTTTCTCCTTTCTTTTCCATTATATATAAAATTAAATTATACAAATTTGTAATTCTACAAGATATATTTGCATACATTTTATCAATAATTTTCTAATTTTGAACTTGCAAAATAACATTTACTTATTTCTATTATATACAAATCATCCAATTCTAAAATCGAACACACACAAAAAAAAATATATATAATATCTAACTTCATACTACAATTTTTTTTTTTTTTGCAAATAATATCACATTTGTTTTCTTTATTTTAATTTCTTTATAGTATATTTAATGCATTATCATACTAAATTTAAAATAATATGATTATTTTTTTTCACTACTATACTCATTTGAATATTATATCTCATAATCGTCTTTTAAAATAAATAAAATATTTTTCATGATAATAACAAATCTTTTTTAATAAAGTTTGTAATTTAATGTGATAAATATGGAAAGACAAGTTTTGTGGGAGAAATTTAATAATAAAATAAATTTTGTGTATTAAAAAATAAGAAATAATTTTCGCGTTATATTTTTTTCTGATATTTTATAGTGAATATGACATAATGCAATAAATAAGTTAATTAAATTTAAGGTAATTTGGAAATTTCGTTTAATGTGATACTTCTCACAATGTTCAGTAATATATTTGATACTTATCACATGTGATTTTAAAAAAAAATAATTTTATTTCAATGATTAATTTCAGTCTTAAACATCTATTTGTGGATTTATGTATTTATCATTTTCTAAATACTTTGTTCAGTTAATAAGAAAAATATCTTTTTGTGTATGTGGATAGTTCATTCTATTTATTTTAAAAAATAAATATTGTTCAGTTAATAAAAAAATTGCACGTTTTAGTTAAAAAAGTATTTTTGAATTGTACCTTAAAAAGATGTTCATAAGGTACTAATGCATACCTGCGAAAAATTAGTTTTCATTTAAAATAAATCTCTTTATCAAAAAAAACAATTAAATTTCTCATTAATAATAAGTACAAATGACTATCTTCTCTACTTAAGATTATACTTAATTATTTTGTTAAGAGTAGATTCAAAAACAAATAGTTGAATTTTTCTTTAAATATAATCAACTAAATAGATTAGACTATAATATAATGGATGTTTTTCAAGAGAAAAATAATATTATTTTGATAATTAGATATTTCTAAAAATAATTGATGATTAGATATTTATATCTGTGCCACGAATAACACATTAAATTTTTATGGCAAAAAAGGATTATCCCATTAGAATATACATGTTTAAAAAATTATTCATCTAATATAGAATTTTTTATCGAAGGAGACAATTAAAATTCATGTTAATAATATATCTGTGTTTTTAAATATAATTTGAAAAATATTTCAATAACAATAATCAAAATTCAAAATACTTTAGAATTGATAAAAATCAACACATTATAGAACTATGTAATTTAATTTTTTAAAACATAATAATTAAATATATAGGTTATTTTCTTAAATATGTAGCTTTAAATACGTGATTTTTTTAAAATATAATATTTAAATATGAAGTTTAATTTTTTAAAACATAATAATTAACAATTATCAAAACTATAACATTACGGTGTAACTATCTTGGTTTGTAGTGAAATAAGATCGACACTTATGAATTATATAATTTGGAATATTTTTTTACTATGTCGATATCTACTTATTAAAGTATTTTGAAATTTGACTGTTATTATTGAACTATTTTACATTACATTTTAAAAAAAAATTTAAAATTGAATTAAAAAAATTATTGAAAATTGAATTTAAATAATTATTTAAATAGATAACTTAAATTTATTCATAAAATAAATACGATGAAATTACTTAATTTAAAAATTCTTGATCTGTTTCAAAAAAATATTAATTTGAGAGAAAAAATATATATATTGTGACTACAACTACGTATACTTAATATTTTAACATATCATTTAACAAAATAACAAATAATACTAATAAAGAAAAATGTATATGTGATGAAACTTTGATCTAGTCCATGTTTAATAAATTTGTGTTGTCATTATCATCGGAGAATTAATAAATTTGTAAAATATTGGGATAATGACAGCTCAAAACACATTAGACCTGATAGTTGTCAATAGTTATAGAAATCATGTATATAACTCATACATGTCGAACTAAAGAGAGTCATATATTAATAGTATTGATCATTAATATTATTAATCAAACAAGACTTACAACCTATATTACGTAGATTTGATGAATTGTAAATCATTACTGATATTTATTACTAAAATGACCTCCAATTAAGTAATTTTTTTAATTATTATATTTAAATAAAATTAAACTATATATTTAAATAATTTTTAAATGTAATTTATAAAATGTTGAGATAATAACAACTCAAAATACATTAGATCCGGTAAATATCGATAATTATAAAAATTGTGTGTATAGTTCATATATGTCGAATCAAAGAGAACAAAATATTAATATTATTCATCATACATATTTCATCGCTATATTGCGTCGTTTTGATAAATTTTGAATCATTACTTATATTTGTTACTAAAATGACCTTCAAATCCTAATTAAGTATTTTTTTAATTATTATGTTTGAATAAAATAAATTAGTGTTAAGTAAATTCAGTTAACACAAATATTTTGGCCATAATCTGTTGTAATATTAGTTAAGTAATTTTTTTATTATAATACAACCAAAAAGAATATAATGTGATTCAAAAAATATTTTTTTTACTATTGATGTCATAATTGTTATTTTTAAAACATAATTGAAGACATTTTTTCATGGGTCATCCAATCTACTTAATGATCAATGTGGTCTTTGATAGAATTTGTAGTACATAGGGATTCCATAGTACATAATTGACTATGGAATTCTCAATAATTAATGCAATTAATTATTTTTAATATGTTGGAAATATGATAGAAGAATGTAGAGATCCAAGAATAGCTTCCTCTAAGAATATATTTAATTTTAAATTAAAAGGATAAAAATATCCAAAAAGAAACTAGTTTATAGTGTGAATGGGTCTTTTTACTATTCTGGTCAAATTCTGGCCAAAATTTTCTGGCCAAAAGGATTTTTCCTATATAAAATTAGTTAAATTTTAAATTTTTGTGATGTTGACATGTGTCGTTTTAATTCTAATTATTGATATGTGTCTATATTTATTTATACAAAAAATTCAGTTTTTTACTTTTATAAAGTATCAAATTAAAGAACCGTAACCATATAAATAATAGGAATATATTTTTATTTTTAAATTCTAAAACTAATACGGAGTTATTTCTTTTTTATATTTTAAAAATAATAGATAGTTACTTTTATTTTAAATTTTAAAATAAATTTAATAATTAATAAATTCTGATTTTTGTGGTGCTGACACGTAGGCGCTATCTATCTATCTATATAAATATATAGATAGATAGATTCATTTTTGCTTTTGATTTTCTTGCATTAAGGAATCGAATTACGTGATGGTGAGTTTGATTCAATTCAGATTTTTTTCTCAATTTTTTGCCTTTGTGTTCATTTATAAATTTATAGTTCATTTTAGCATGTGTCTTGTTTTTGAATTTATCGACCATTTTAAATAAATTTTAAACTCTATAATTAACAAGATTGATTTTTTTTTATTTCTCTTGCTTGCAATCCTATTTCAATTCTTTTGTCTATGGCATATAGAAAAAAATATCTCTACCCCAAAAAGGTTGTATCAAAAATTGTGTACATCTTCCTATTTTCAAACCCTAGTTTGTGTATATAGCACCCTTTTCAAATCCTACTTGTGGGATGACATCAGATATGTTGCTTTTGTTGTTGTGTATTTATATGTATGAACAATCTCATTTAAATACAATAAGACTTCCATCAATTTTTCCACATGCATTCACTCAATTATATTTTCCAATCTGAGAACGAGACTTTCATCTTAATTTGAGAATGAGAGTCACCGAAGGATGATTCTTTCTTCATCCCTTAAAATCATTCCTCCGTGTTTCTCTCAAATCTAAAAGTGTTGTTTCAGCTCTAGAATCTATATGTAATATCTATTTCTATTTATTTCAAATAAGTTTTACTTTATGAAATACAATGTATATACGGTTATGATTAGGATAAAGTGTATATAGCTTCATCGGCATATGTGTGTATTAACTTAACTACGTTTCTTTTGTGACTTCTAGAATCTCATTTGGTTTTCAACTTTATACTCTTTAGTAGGAAGATTTTGCTTTTTGCGAGCATGATATGTCAATTTGAATAATTAGTTGATCTTGCCTTTTGATTTTCATTCAATAGTATATGCCCAATATGCTTGAAGTACAAAAGAAAAAGAAAGAAGATGTCAAGAGGAATAAAAAATCTTCTGGAGAGGACCACGGGAACTCTTCCAAGAAAATACTAGAGAACAAGCAAAAGGAAAAACTTATTTATGGTACGTTGTTAATTAATTCAACTTCTTACAACTGACTTATTAGAGAAATAATGCCTTTTTTAAAATTTTAATGTTATTATTAAATAAATTTTTAAAAATTAATTGGAGTTTTAGTAGTCTGGAAAATTAATTTGAATGTATCATTTATTACTTTTTTGTAGCAAAATAAAATTTTAACTATTTATTTCAAGGGAACAAGGGAATCAATTCACAACTTTCCATGAAAGAGAGAAAGGATTATCTTTCATTTGATTATTTATTATTTTCAGGTGAGTTCGAGAGCCTTGGTGAAGAAAATCATTATAGTGCTACCTTAATAGACAATAACATTGTCAATACATGTTTGTATCCCCTCCTTCATGCTTGCGAGGTAATTGTTCACCACTTGTCTATTTAATAGTCTTTTATTTAGAACATTTATTATATTCCACAATATACTTTTCTATCTCCAACAATTTATTAAGAAACAATATGGATTTAAAGGAATTAGAAAGTGACAAATTTAAAGAACACAACGAAAGCAACAAAAGACGGGATCAAAAGGATTCTTTTGAGGAGGAACTTCCTGACCAACAACAAGAAGAAATTATTGATGGTACTTGAGGAATTTTACATCTTACAAATTAAAGTTATGTTAATTATATGACATTTTTATTGTCCATTGAAAGTAGAGAATTATCCCAAATTTAAATCAATGAGCGTATGGTAATTTGAATTCTTGCCCTAAATGACACAAAATACATTGGTTGCCTAAAATACAGTCATTAGATTAAAGTTTCAATCCTACTTTTTGAACTTCTATTTTTTTCCACATATATCATGCAATCTCATATATAATTTTCAGGTTAGCTAGATCTCAACAAAATTACATGTGACGATGATATCCCAGATAATTCTGTAACACTCCGGAAATGCCATGACTTAGACTAGAGATTAATATATTTAATAATGCTTAAAATGATGTTTCCAGACCTATATTAATGTAACAAACTCATTTGGAAAAGGTTAGATCCAAAACGACAAAGAAAGACCTTGACGTTCGGAAACTAGCTAATTTGAAGTAGTTGACGACCCTATGTTTGGAGATGGTTTAGGCATGTTAAACGAAGTCCAAAACGTGTAATGAGACCATGGATAGGTAGTGTGTAGTTCAAAGGGTCCAAATGTACGGTAACGACACCCCAAGGATCACCCGAAGGGTCCTTGGGGAGTACCCAAACATGCGCATACAGGCTGCCTGGCAGCCTGCGAGCAAGCAAGATGTGGAGGTGTGGTGCGCGACGCGCAAGGAACATGAGGTGTTCTGCCTCAAGATTTGAGAGGCAGCCTCGCGACGTGAGGCTGACACGCACCTCACTGCCTCAACTCAAAATTAAATAAAAATGACGGGAATTGTCCCCGCGACGCGCAGCTACTTCCCAGAATCGTTAAAATCGTATTTTTGGTAATTTAACTTATTAAAAAGACCCATTTAAGTGGAGGGTCTTTTGGGTAATTCATAGAACGACTATATATTGATATTAGGTCAGTTTTAGACCATTTTTACACGTCCCAAATCAGATCAAACGAAAATTCTCTCATCTCTCAAGAACACTCTCTTTTCCAAACTCCATTGAAGAACAAGAAAAAGCTTAATGAAGAAGACGAAGGTTTCAAAGTTTCCAATCAAATTTCGTGGATTCTTCATCTATAAGGTATGGGTTTTTCACTCTTGGGATTCCTTTCTCCAAGAGGTCCTTTCAAGATAAGTTTTCAAGAACTTCAAATACTTGGGTTTTTACTCTACAAAACAGATTTTCTTCCTAACCCTAGATTTATGATTTTCAATGAAAAGTAAGTGTTTTCTATAGTTGATTTCACACGAATTGTTGAGTATTTGATTGATAATGTTTGAATGTCGTGTGATAAATGATCTTTCTCTAAGTGATGATTTCGAATGGGTTGTTTCTAGTATTTGATAATGTATAAACGTTAGGATTGGTATTAAGAATTGAATGAACCCTTTAACGACCCGTTTCCCTTCTCCTACGCTATGCATTGATCTTGTATATGATTTGATGAGTTGTCTTGATTATGCCATTGAGTATTTCACTAAATATGATTATGAATATTGTAAGATAAACAAGGTTCTTGGGAGAAAGAGGTAAGTCTTCTAAGTGTGATTACTCTCAAATGTTTATGTTAGCCTATAAACTATGACACTATTTTATGAAAAGCATGTATGATGTTGATATGAGAATATGCTAGGCTATGAACATGTTACTTGTGAGATTATGATAAGAATATGAAAATGCAAGTTATGACACTGTCTTGTATGCTTTACACAAGATGATTATGCTATGTAAATCTCACAAACGAAAGGTTACGATGAAAGGAAATTCTCATCTAATCTAAAAGAGCTCATGTTCATGTTATACAGGGAGTTAACCTCCTATGACCTATGATAAGTTTATGATAAAAAACAACTTAAAGGTTATTCAATAAAGGGACTTAAGTTAAGCATCAATGAACTAGATATGAGAAGTGTCCCTTCCCTAGTTGGAAGGTAGGTTCACAATGATTCTCATGAGATTGAGGCTGCCATGTAATGTGGAACTATGAGTCTCTAATACATCTCCTAGTTCTTGATCTATGTTGACACCATAGGATACTAGCTAGTGGATCCACCTAGAAAGCTATGTCATGTTAGGTTCTACTTTGGCCGGTAGACCATCTTATTTCGGTGTGGGGTTTTATGACACCGGATTCCATGTTTAGCTCACATGGTCTATGTCGGTTAAGGAGAATGTTCTCTCATGTAAAATGAAAGACAAGTAAACGAACGTTGACTATAGTGACTTGAGGAGTCTACTTAGTATAGGTAGGGGTATGAGACTCTACCTAGACATTGCACAAGCTGACTCTAAAGGAAGTCCTAGGAGATTGTTCTTATGTAATATGATAACATGAAATATGTATGTTTATGATACATGATGTTACTCTTATATGAATGTTGATCATTATGATGAATATGTTATTGAGTTATATTGTTATACGAAGTGATGACTACTTATGTTACAAGTTACATGAAGTAAAGCTTTACTTATGGTCTCCTATCTTATCTACTTGGTTATGTGGGGTTATGGGGCTTTACATGACCATTGGCACTTGTAGGTTGGGGATGAGATCATGGTAAGTGTTTTGTATATTATGTTTATATGATCTATTGAATATGAAATGTTAACATGACTCTATGTGAATATGTCTTTGATTATGATCATGCTTTAAGTTGATGAAATCCTTAACTTGTATATGTTATATGGTATGTGCATTGAAGACTTTCATATGACTTAGCATGTTTTCTAAAGAGATGATAAATGATCTTTTTTCATGCATGTCCTTAAGTGTTATGTGCATATACCCATACTTAGTAAATGTGGCGTACTAACCCCATTACTTTGTACAACTGTAGGTTCCGGCCATTGAAGTTTAAGAAGGTCGATTTGAAGAAGCTTGGAACTCTTTCTCCAAGTCTTCGTAGGTCCTCATGTTTGGGACGCTATCATTTATATTCCAGCCTATGAAGACTTAGTAGTTTTTAGAATACGTTATTTCCATTATGTTCTTTAGATTCTTTTGTATTAAGGCCTATATGGCATATTTACTATTATTGGCTAAGTCCAGATTTGCACTCTTTAGATGGTTTTATATATGTGAGACAAATTTCTAGATTTTCGCATGTCCGTATGTATGCTAAGTATGAAGTCTAAGTATACTTCAATAGTATGTTAAAAGTTTTAATTTTTTTCCGCAAATTTTACTGATCACATGTTATGATAAATGCTAAGGGCTTGTCTGAGTCCTCTGAGAGGACGCCGCCGCCGGTCTCATCCAGGGTGTACTCTCCGGTTGTGACAAATTTGGTATCAGAGCATGAGGTTAAATATCCTTAGGATCAATGTCTCACTAAACCACATTACCTAGTGTCTTGTTCATGGTTGTGAAGCGCGCCACAATTGTGGATGAGAGGCTATGTGATGATTCGGAAACTTCTCTTTTCTTGATACTCCTATGTCGTGCCTTAAGAGTTTTGACACTATGTGTCTTTTAGCATATAATCCCTTTCTTGTGTATTTAGGCGATGAACACAAGAAGGACATCCGCTAGAAGAGTAGGGGAAGAGATTGCGAATGCGGGAGCTACTCCCCAAGGTAACCGAAATGCTCCTTAAGTGCAAGCTGCTGCAAATGATCAAGTTCCGGTGAATCCTCCGGCTATGACGGATGGTGAGGTGAGGGCAGCCCTGTTCCAAATGGCCCAAGCCATCACAACCCAAGCTCAAGCCATCACGGCTCAAGCTAACAGAGATGTTGCACCTCGAGAGAACCAACATGCTAGTACTATGGCTAACCGTTTGAGAGATTTTACAAGGATGAATCCTCCCATGTACTTTGGATCAAAAGTTGATGAAGACCCCCAAGATTTCCTTGATGAGGTCTACAAGATTTTGTTTGCTATGGGGGTGAGTACTACTGAGAAGGCTGAACTTGCTGCTTATCAACTCAAGGACGTGGCTCAGACATGGTACAATCTGTGGAAGGATAGTAGGGCTTTAGGAGATGGTCCCGTGACTTGGGAGATCTTCACAAAGGCCTTTCTTGACAGATTCTTCCCAAGGGAGAAAAGAGAAGCTAAGGTAGAAGAGTTCATCAACCTTCTTCAAGGAGGTATGAGTGTTAAGGAATACTCCTTGAAGTTCATTAAGTTGTACAAATATGCTTCTTCTTTGGTTTCTAATGCTAGGGATAAAATAAGCCGTTATGTAACGGGCGTGTCCGAAGAGCTTGAAGAAGAATGTCGTGCATCCATGCTTCATGACAATATGGATCTTTCTAGGTTGATGGTTCATGATCAACAGGTTGAGGAAAGTCATCTAACGAAGAGAAATAGGGAAGCTAAGAAGGCAAAGTCTTTTGAGAGTGGTTCTTCTAAAAGTAGGCTTGATGTTCAAGACAAGCCTAAGTTTAAGAAGAGGTTTTCAAACCAAGTTCCTTCAAATTTCTCCAAGAATAGAAATGATAGAGGTTTTATCCTAAACCTCAAAAGGGGAGAAATGTTGATCCACCAAAAGAAAGACCAACTTGTGGTAAGTGTGGTAAGAAACATGGGGGCGAATGTCTTGTTGGAACTAATAGTTGCTATGGTTGTGGAAAAGATGGCCATATGGTGAAAGATTGTCCTAATGTGAGAAGTCAAGGTAAGGGGAATATCAAGCTTAACCAATCAGTCCTAATTCTGAAGCTCCAAAAAGGAACCGTTTCTATGCACTCAAGGCTAGGGGTGAACAAAAAAGCTCTCCCGACGTTGTGACTGGTATGTTACAAGTTTTCTCTGTTAATGATTATGCATTGCTTGACCCAGGTGCTACTCTTTCTTTTGTTACACCTTTGGTAGCTAGGAAGTTTGATGTACTTCCCGATATTTTAATTGAACCCTTTTCCATTTGTACCCCAATGGGTGACTCTGTAGTTGCAAAAAGAGTCTATAGGAAATGTCCTGTGATGCTGCTCAATAGAGTTACTCTTGTTGATTTGGTAGAACTTGACATGTTTGATTTTGATATCATCTTGGGTATGGATTGACTTCATGATTGTTTTGCTTCCATAGATTGTAGAACAAGGGTAGTGAAGTTTCAATTCCCTAATGAACCTATTCTAGAGTGGAAGGGGGGAAATTCTATGCCAAGGGGTCAAATCATTTCGTGCTTGAAGGCTTGCAAGATGATAGCCAAGGGTTGTTTATACCATGTGGTGAGGGTTAAGGACCTAGAATATGAAACTCCTTCTATTGAGTCAGTCCCTGTAGTGAGAGAATTCCCAGAGGTTTTTCCTAATGACCTTCCAGGAGTTCCTCCCGAAAGAGAAATTGAATTTGGCATTGATTTATTACCGGATACGAATCCCATTTCAATTCCTCCATATAGGATGACTCCGGCTGAATTGAAAGAGTTGAAGCTCCAACTCAAGGATTTACTAGACAAGGGTTTCATTCAACCTAGTATTTCTCTATGGGGTGCTCCGGTCTTGTTTGTTAAGAAGAAGGATGGGTCCCTTAGAATGTGCATTGATTATCGCCAACTTAATAAGGTCACCATAAAGAACAAGTATCCTCTCCCTAGTATTGATGATCTATTTGAACAACTCCAAGGTGATAGCTTCTTTTCCAAGATTGACTTAAGGTCAGGATATCACCAACTTAGGGTGAGAGGTGAAGATGTTCCCAAAACCGCTTTCCGAAATAGATATGGTCACTACAAATTTCTAGTTATGTCTTTTGGGTTAACAAATGCCCCGGTGGCGTTTATGGACCTAATGAATAGAGTTTTCCGAGATTACCTTGACTCATTTGTGATAGTGTTCATTGATGATATGTTTATATACTCCATGAATGAAGATGAGCATGAGAGTCACTTGAGGTTGTCCTTGCATGTCCTTAAAGAACACCAACTTTATGCCAATTTAGCAAGTGTGAATTTTGGTTAAGGTCGGTTGCTTTTCTTGGCCATATTATCTCTGGTGATGGTGTAGAGGTTGATTCGAAGAAGATAGATGCAGTCAGAAATTGGCCTAGACCTTTGACTCCCACAGACATAAGGAGTTTCTTGGGTCTAGCCGGCTATTATAGAAGATTTGTTGATGGATTTTCGTCCATTGCTTCTCCTTTGACAGCCCTGACCCAAAATAAGGTGAAGTTTGAGTGGTCGGAAGCTTGTGAGAAAGGTTTTCAAGAGTAGAAAGATAAGCTTACCTCTGCTCTGGTGTTGACCTTATCGGAGGGTAATGAAGGATTTGTGGTGTATTGTGATGCTTCTCGAGTGGTCTTGAGATGTGTCCTCATGCAGCATGGTAAGGTGATAGCTTATGCTTCTAGGCAACTCAAAGTTCATGAGAAGAATTACCCAACTCATGATCTTGAGTTAGTCGCTGTAGTTTTTGCCTTAAAAATATGGAGGCATTATTTGTATGGTGTGCATGTTGATGTGTTTACTGACCATAAGAGTCTTCAATATGTGTTTACACAAAAGGAGTTGAACCTCCGACAAAGAAGATGGTTAGAATTGTTGAAGGATTACGACATGAGTGTCCTTTACCACCCCGGCAAAGCCAACGTGGTTGCGGATGCTTATAGTCGTATGAATATGGGTAGTGTGTATCATGTGGATGAAGAGAAGAAAGAACTTGTGAAAGATGTTCATATGTTGGCTCGCTTAGGTGTGCGGTTAGAAGATTCTCCAATTGGTGGTTTCATGGTCCATCATAACTCCGACTCATCATTAGTGGTTGAGGTGAAATCTAAGCAACATCTGGATCGTCTATTAATGGAGTTGAAGGAATCGGTACTTAGTAATCTCAATGAGTCATTCTCCCAAGGGGCGTATGGTGTTCTTAGGTACCATGGGAGATTATGTGTACCCGATGTTGAGGAATTAAGAAATCAGATTCTAGAAGAAGCCCACGGTTCTCGCTATTCTATACATCCGGGTGCCACCAAAATGTATCATGACCTTAGAGAGGTCTATTGGTGGGATGGTTTAAAGAGGGACATAGCAGAGTTTGTTCCTAAATGTCTAAACTACCAACAAGTTAAAGCTGGGCATCTAAAACCTGGTGGTTTAACCCAAATCATGGATGTTCTTATATGGAAGTGGGAAGCCATCAATATGGACTTTGTTGTTGGGTTTCCTCGAACCCGAAAGCAAAATGATTCTATATGGGTTATTATGGACAGGTTGACCAAATCTGCCCATTTTATTCTTGTTAAGTCTACATATACTGCCGAAGATTATGCAAGAATCTACATTAATGAGATTGTGAGTCTTCATGGGATTCCTTTGTACATCATTTCGGATAGAGGTGCCCAATTCACTTCTCATTTTTGGAAGGCTTTTCAGAAGGGTTTAGGTACTCAAGTGAAACTTAGTACCGCTTTTCATCCTCAGACGGATTGTAACAACCCTAAAAATGGATAAGATAAGTAATGCTTAATGTGTCTAGAATGCCTACATTTAGACCAGGGTTCACACGGATTGATGCGCGTAGAACAAGACCTCAGAACCCTTGCTACAGCCAAGCCAACTAACTTGGGGAGTTAGTTGAGCTTGGAAAGGTTGGGTCCAACCATGTAGGGCTCTCGAATACGAAGATTTACTCGAAGGAGTCTTTACCGAACTTAAAAAGGGGAAGTCTTAGATTTGGAGGGTCTAGGGGTAAAATGATCTTTTTCCAGGATAAGGGTAGTATCATAATTACCCTAAATATATAATTAATTACTTAATTAATAAGGTGGAGGGGCAATTTGGGGAGAGAGGGCCGAAAATGGGCTCTTGAAGTGAAGTCTTGCTCCACCCGGGTTCGAACCTAGGTGGAAGCAATGAATTAAAGTGGTTTTTATTTAAGTTATTAAATTAATGAAATTAATTAATATTTATTATTCATTAGCTGATTTAAAATAAAAGATAAATCATATTTTTATTTAATACAACCTTATTTGACTAAGTCTTAAACTAGACTCCTAAGCCAAATAAAACTCCCACTCTCTCACGTCTATCTCTCAACTCTCACGCTCAATCTCTATTCTTTCTCACGTTTTCTCTATGACAAAATAACATACAAGATCAGAAAAATAAACTAAGTTCTTCACACTTGAAGAACTCACACGAAATCACAAGAAAACAAACGTTAATCACACGTTAGGCAAAGGGAGGTTGTCTGTCGAGTGGTGTTGACATTGACGGGACTTTGACGTGATCTTGGGTGAAGTTTTTGGGCAGCAAGTCAAGGGTTTAACGTCAAAAAGGTATGGGTTCTCTTCTCTCTTGGTCCCTTTCCCAAGAGACCCCTTAAGGTTCAGATTATTCAGTCCAAAAACTAGGGTTGTTCCCCGTTGCATGTCCCTGTCACTAGCTCCCAATGATTCGTAGGTTGGGTATGATTGTTGGTAGATTTAGGTGTGTGTTGTGTTTTCGTGATGAATATGTTCATGTTTGTGAGTTTGAAATCATATAAATGACAACCTATGTATTTTCGAAACTATGTGCATGTGTGTGCAAGGATGTAACAGTAACTAATGTTCTCTGTTTGATGCTCCAAAAATTTTAATGTTTTGGTTGTTATTTTGCGTGCATAAACCTATGTAAATCGTGATGTTCATATAAGATGAAATGTGGCTGATTTGAATGATATTCTCTTGGCTAAACGAACCTATGAAAAATGCACCCAAAACGAGTTAAATGATCTACGAATTACCCTATGAGTTCAAGTGTAAAAAATTGATGAAAGTGACCTGAAATGTGACCAATTTTCCAGTAGCTTATAAGTTTGGTTTTTGGCTAAACGTAGATGAATAAATCTGGAAATTAATGGAGTGTAAATTAGGTGAAGTCACTAGGATTCGAACTCGCGACCCCACCATTGAGATACACTAAAAACGTGAAATAAATGGGGTTAAGGGGATTCGATCTTGGGCGTCTTTGGCTGAAAAATAAAATAAAAAATTAAGAATGAGAGGAGTGGGATTCGAACCCACAACCTCTTGGTCAGAACGTAAAGAAAAAAAATGAAGAGAAAATAAAAGTGAGGCGTGGGAATCGAACCCATGACCTCAAGGCAGTAGAGGAGAGTAAGAGAAAATAAAAAGAAAAGAAATGTGAGGCGTGGGAATCGAACCCACGACCTCAAGGTAGTGAAGGTAGTTAAGAGAAAAATGAAGATAAAAGAAATGTGAGGCGTGGGAATTGAACCCACGACCTCTAGGCAGTGTAGGCGAAATAAAAAATAATAATAAAGAGAGGCTGTAGGGGTTTGATCCCACAACCTCATGGTCTACTCGAAATAGACAAGGAGAATTAAATAAAAAAATAATAAAAGGGGTTGTGGGGGTTCGATCGCACAACCCCTCGGCCAAGTAAGAGGAAATTCAAAGGAGTAAAATAAAGAGGGAATGTTGATGTTGGGGCTCGATCTAGGTTCCCAATGTCATGTGGACCAGAAATAAAATCAATGAAAAATGTAAGTGTTGTCCAAGGGATTCGAAACCGGGTTCCCTTGCCCCTAATTTCGTATTGATACATATGTCATACGTGAATTAAATGTTCAAGAATAATTCCGCCTACTTAGATCGAAATTGAGATCTTGGCGTACAAACAAGATGCATAAGTCTTGTACTACATAATCTTAGGAAGATATGAATCACTTAAACGAACTATGAATGAAGCCTCATGACTTGTATGTATAGACCCATAAGTCTAGCATACGTTTAAATATAAGTGAACCTAAGATGTATGTAATGAAATGATGTAACTCTAGAAGGGTTAAGTACGAGTGTAAAACACACTAAATGGCCAAGTGCATTGGAATATGATGAAATGATTATTATGTAATGAAATGATGAAACCCTAGAAGGGTTAAGTAAGATTGTGAAACACACAAATGGCCAAGTGCATTGGCATATGATAAAATGAACATTAACGTAAAAAGGGGTGAGTAATTATGAAGAGCAAATGTGCTAATGTTAATGAATGTGGTGACAACATGATGTGAGGCTAATGTAAAAGATGAGAACAATCTCAAATGAGCCTAAGTAAATGTTACCAAAATGTACTCACCTATGAGAGTGTAAAGTTAATGAAGATACCAGTCTCTATGAACACTCTAATGAAAGTATCGAGATTAATACACTTAATACTAATGATGATATGAGCAATCATCTATTGAGCTATGATGTCCTCATACTAGAAGCCAGCTTCCATGACGTATGAGTTGAATGTAATGGAACTTTATACTAAGCACCGATAGAGTAGCTATGAGCGGTGATGCCTTCTTTCGGGAAGGGCGGATGTTCACGTAACTCTCATGAGATGAGACTGTCCGGCATGCCGGGTATGGGTCTCCTTATATCTCCTAGTCTTTGAACCTATACTGCCAATATAGGTATCTGGCGGGGTTAAATTCCCATGTACGCTAGCATGTTTTGGGTCACTTTGGCCGGTGATTCCACCTCTTTTCGGTGTGGGGGAGACACTGGATTTCATGATGCTCAAATGATCTATGTCGGTTAAAGTTAAAGTTCCCAATGAATGAATGAGGCCATCCTCAAATGATGCACATAATGAAATGAACGATACCAAAGGTGTTAGGATAGGATAATCAAGAGGTGAGATAGACTCAAGTAATGACACTAGGTTATTCTTGATCATTGCACAGCAAACCCGATGAAAATCTTAAACTACATCCTAGGTATAGCTGGTGTTCACAGTAGTCTATGAAGAAAATGAAATGAAGTACGTATGAATGAATGAAACAGACTCTGTGTTTGCTAATGAAGACTCCCTAGTTGAGGTCCCATATGTTGAGCCATCATGTTGGGAAGTCTTAATGTCAAGTCCATAATTCCAAGGTCTCATGGCATATGAATGAATGATATGAAAGATGTTATATGCTATATGCAATATGATATGTGCTATGTGTAACATGTTATGTGCTATGTCCAATATGATAATTATGATGATGCATGTTACTATCATGGCATGACTTTCCTAATCCAAATTTGGAAAGCTCACTGACTTTCCTAATTCAAATTTGGAAAGCTCACTGGCTTTCCTAATCTAAATTTGGAAAGCTCACTAACTTTCCTAATCCCAATTTGGCAAGTCCACTGACTTGACTTTCCATAATCATGTTGTTAGGAAAGAGCTATTCTTAGTCATGCATGTCCTTGGTGTGTGCTTGCATATACCCATACTTAGTACAAGTGTGTACTAATCCCATACAACTCTATATTTTTAGGTGCAGGCACATGTGGATGCTAGAGCTTACAGGTTGACGTTGCAGTTATCCGGACGTGGAGCTTTCATCCGGACTTGGTAGGCCCTCATGCTTTCGAGGATGTCTACCGTTACTATCTAGCTTAGATGTAGGCTTTAGCTAGTGGAGTATGTTCCACTAGTGTTTCTTTTGGTTTTTATTTCAGACATTGTATTGGTGCCATTTTGGCAATTATACATTTAATGCAGTATTGAACTATTTCTTTCAGTTGATAATCTTAATGTTAGATGGTTGATTGTGAACATTATGAATGTAAGTAGAATGACCTTTATGCATTATAAGAAACAAAAAGTTTCAAATTTTCAGATAAAATTAACCTAGATGAAGTAAGAATGATGTAAGTAGGATTGTCTGCGACCTTTGAGAGGTCAACGACGCCGGTCTCGTCTGGGGTCTAGATTCCGATCGTGACACGGATGGTCAAGCGGAGCGTACCATTCAGACCCTTGAAGACATGTTAAGAGCTTGTGTCATTGATTTATAGGGAATTTGGGATTATCAATTACCTTTGATTGAGTTCTCTTACAACAATAGCTATCATTCGAGCTTCTCAATGGCACCTTTTGAAGCTCTTTATGGTAGAAGGTGTAGATCTGCGGTTGGATGGTTTGAGGTTGGTGAGTCCTCACTCCTTGGTCCAGAGATAATCTATGAGGCAATAGAGAAGGTTCAAATCATAAGAGATAGATTGAAGACAGTCTATAGTCGGCAAAAGTCTTATGCCGACAATAGAAGAAGAGATCTTGAGTTTGAAATAGGTGATCATGTCTACTTGAAGTTTCACCTATGAAAGGGGTGATGAGATTCGGTAGAAAGGGGAAGTTAAGTCCCCGGTATGTTGGTCCTTATGAGGTTTTACAACGAATTGGAAAGGCTGCCTATGAGTTGAAACTACCTAGTGAACTAGCTTCGGTTCATCCGGTGTTTCATGTTTCTATGTTCAAGAAATGCATAGGCGACCCGGTGTCTATTCTGCCTATTGAAGGTTTAGGAGTGGATGAGAACCTCTTCTACGAAGAGGTTCCGTTTAAGATCCTAGATCGCCAAGTCAAGAAGTTGAGAAACAAGGAGGTTGCCTCTGTAAAAGTTCTATGGAGGAACCATCTTGTTGATGGTGCAACATGGGAGGATGAAGCCGACATAAAGTCCCGCTACCCTCATCTATTTACTCCTTGAGGTTAGATATTCCTCTTAATAGAGAAAGTAATGCATAAACATCAAATTAACTAGTTTACTAAATAGGTACTTGTTTTGGTAAAATATAGTGCCAACTAGAGTTTTAAAAAGATGTTTTCATACTCTATTCTTGCACTTATGTGAAACTTGTATGCATATGTTTTCTTGAGAAGATTGGTAGCATGGTCACTCTTTGATGCATTTTGAGCTTATGATAAGGTTGAGAAGGAAATTCCTCACTATGTATTATGAAATATGTGGCTCTTAAATGTTTGTGTATCATGAATTGAGTGATATGTGTAATGTTATGGTATGTGTTGTATGGAGTTGTGATTTAATCCTATGAGCTGAGACTCATTATGATTTTATGTAGATGATTGGTTGTGCTGATATTATTGAGTCTTTTCCTACCCTCCAAAAGATTTTAGTGTCATTCAGGGACGAAGTTCCTAAGGGGAGGATAATGTAACACTGCGGAAATGCCATGACTTAGAATAGAGCTTAATCTATTTAATAATGCTTAAAATGATGTTTCCAGACCAATATAAATGTAACAAACTCATTTGGAAAATGTTAGAGCCAAAACGACAAAGAAAGACCTTGACGTCCGGAAACTAGCTAATTTGAAGTAGTTGACGAACCTATGTTTGGAGATGGTTTAGGGGTGTCAAACGAAGTCCAAAACGTGTAATGAGACCATGGATAGGTAGTGTGTAGTACAAAGGGTCCAAACGTCTGGTAACGACACCTCAAGAACCACCCGAAGGGTCCTTGGGGAGGACCCAAACATGCGCGGGCAGGCTGCCTGGCAACCTGCGACCAGGTTGCCTGGCAGCCTGCGAGCAGGCAAGATTAGGAGGTGTGGTGCGCAACGCGCAAGGAACACGAAGTGTTCTGCCTCAAGAGTTGAGAGGCAGCCTCGTGACGCGAGGCTGACACACACCTCACTGCCTCAACTCAAAATTAAATAAAAATGACGGGAATTAGCCCCGCGACGCGCAGCTACTTCTCAGAATCATTAAAGTCGTATTTTTTGTAATTTAACTTATTAAAAAGACCCATTTAAGTGGAGGATCTTTTGGGTATTTCATAGGACGACTATATATTGATATTAGGTCAATTTTAGACCATTTTTACACGTCCCAAATCAGATCAAACGAAAATACTTTCATCTCTCAAGAACACTCTCTTTTCCATACTCCATTGAAGAACAAGAAAAAGCTTAAGGAAGAAGACGAAGGTTTCAAAATTTCCAATCAGATTTCGTGGATTCTTCATCTATAAGGTATGGGTTTTTCACTCTTGGGATTCCTTTCCCCAAAAGGTCCTTTCAAGATATGTTTTAAAGAACTTTAAATACTAGGGTTTTTACTCTACAAAACGGATTTTCTTCCTAACCCTAGATTTATTATTTTCAATGAAAAGTAAGTGTTTTCTATAGTTGATTTCACACGAATTGTTGAGTATTTGATTGATAATGTTTGAATGTCGCGTGATAAATGATCTTTCTCTAAGTAATGGTTTCGAATGGGTTGTTTCTAGTATTTGATAATGTGTAAACGTTAGGATTGGAATTAAGAATTGAATGAACCCTTTAACGACCCGTTTCCCTTCTCCTACGCTATGCATTGATCTTGTATATGAGTTGATGACTCGTCTTGATTATGCCATTGAGTATTTCGCTAAGTATGATTATGAATATTGTAAGATGAATAAGGTTCTTGGAAACAAGAGGTAAGTCTTCTAAGTGTGATTACTCTCAAATGTTTATGTTAGCTTATAAACTATGACACTATGTTATGAAAAGCATGTATGATGTTGATATGAGAATATGCTGGGCTTTGAACATGTTACTTGTGAGATAATAATAAGAATATGAAAATGCAAGTTATGATACTGTCTTGTATGCTTTACACAAGATGATTATGCTATGTAAATCTCATAAACGAAAGGTTACGATGAAAGAAAATTCTCATCTAATCTAAAAGAGTTCATGTTCATGTTATACAGGAAGTTAACCTCCTATGACCTATGATAAGTTTATGATAAAAGACAACTTAAAGATTATTCAAGAAAGGGACTTAAGCTAAGCACCAATGAACTAGATATGAGAAGTATCCCTTCCCCAGTCGGAAGGTAGGTTCACAATGATTCTCATGAGATTGAGGCTGCCATGTAATGTGGAACTATGGGCCTCTAATACGTCTCCTATTTCTTGAACTATGTTGCCACCATAGGATACTAGCTAGTGGATCCACCTAGAAAGCTATGTCATGTTAGGTTCTACTTTGGCCGGTAGACCACCTTATTTCGGCGTGGGGTTTTATGACACCAGATTCCATATTTATCTCACATGGTCTATGTTGGTTAAGACGAATGTTCCCTCATGTAAAATGAAACACAAGTAAACGAACGTTGACTAGGGTGACTTGAGGAGTCTACTTAGTATAGGTAGGGGTATGAGACTCTACCTAGACATTGCACAAGTTGACTCTAAAGGAAGTCCTAGGAGATTGTTCTTATGTAATATGATAACATGAAAGATGTATGTTTATGATACATGATGTTACTCTTATATGAATGTTCATCATTATGATGAATATGTTATTGAGTTATATTGTTATACGAAGTGATGACTACTTATGTTACAAGTTACATGAAGAAAAGCTTTACTTATGGTCTCCTATCTTATCTACTTGGTTATATGGAGTTATAGGGCTTCACATGACCATTGGACTTGTAGGTTGGGGATGGATCATTGGTAAGTGTTTTGTATATTATGTTTATATGATCTATTGAATATGAAATGTTAACAAGACTCTATGAGAATATGTCTTTGATTATGATCATGCTTTAAGTTGATGAAATCCTTAAATTGTATATGTTATATGGTATGTGCATTGAAGACTTTCATATGACTTAGCATGTTTTCTAAAGAGATGATAAATGATCCTTTTTCATGCATGTCCTTAAGTGTTATGTGCATATACCCACACTTAGTACATGTGGCGTACGAACCCCATTACTTTATATTACTACAACTGTAGGTTCCGGCCATTGAAGTTTAAGTAGGTCGATTTGAAGAAGCTTGGAACTCTTTCTCCAAGTCTTCGTAGGTCATCATGTTCTGGACGCTTTTATTTATATTCCAGCCTATGAAGACTTAGTAGTTTTTAGAATACGTTATTTCCATTATGTTCTTTGGATTCTTTTGTATTAAGGCCTATATGGCATATTTACTATTATTGACTAAGTCCAGATTTGCACTCTTTAGATGATTTTATATATGTGAGACAGATTTCTAGATTTTCGTATGTCCGTATGTATGCTAAGTATGAAGTCTAAGTATACTTCAATAGTATGTTAAAAGTTTTACTTTTTTCCGCAAATTTTACTGATCACATGTTATGTCGAATGCTAAGGGCTTGTCTGAGTCCTCTGAGAGACGACGACGTCGGTCTCATCCGGAGTGTACTCTCTGGTTGTGACAAATTCTGATCATATAATAAATGAAAATATTATAAACTATGGCTCTAGACTTTTGGCAAAAGATGAATATGGTGGAAACTATCATATCACAGAAGGAATGCCTCGAACTATCAAATTCCATTCCATCGATAACCTTTATAAGGTAATTCATATAAAGCTTATGTCTATCTTCATCATGTATTCTAAAAAAGTTTCTAATACTATTCAACAATACTTTATTTTTTCTTTACTTTTGATACATAGATATTTGACAAAATAAAATATATTGTTAAACTTATTTTGTTATCTCACCAAATTTCCTTCCATTCCACAGTGTACGTTCAGGATCTCACCAATTGAAGTTGAATATAATTGGAATCGTCCAATTGAAGAAGACCCAAATATGAATTATTTAGCAAATGAAGATTCAACTATCGAAACAAACAAATAGACTGTTGGTTGTGACATAAAAGGGAGAAACAACAACGGAGAAAAGGATGTTGATACTTCTTCCCTGTAGATTCAAGATTGCATTTTAATCATTTTTTTAATCCTATCTCCAAGCTTAGGTTTTCTTTTAATTACTTTTTTTAATGTTGAATTTTATCATTTCATGTAAAACTTTAAATTTAAGTCGCCTTTATAAACTTTGTCAATTACTTCTTCAGTTCTTCTTTATAAACTATCCTTTATTCAGTATTTGTTTTTTCAAAATTTATCAACAAGAACGTTGTGATCTCTCTCGAATAACAAAAGATCAAATTCGATATCAAGGGTCTTTAGAAAACAAACTATCTACCTCTATGAGATAGTGATAATGTTTGCATACAATCTATCCAGCCCAGATACCACTTAGTGGATTTCACTAGGTATGTTATTGTTGTTGTTGATAGTATACCAAATCAATAAAGGTAAGTATTTTCAACATTAATATGCTTCTTGACAACTAATTTATGTATTCATAGAGTCTTATAAATAGCTCACATAATATGTAATAGATCTCCTTTCCTACAATTCAACATAATGATCTTTACAATAACTAAATAAGGAATGGATAACAAGAATACACCAGCCATGAGTCCTTATAAACAACCCCTCTATAATAAGTAAACGATTAAGTGGCAATAGCATAATTTGCCGCTATATTGTATTGAATGGAAAAACTTAATAAATATGAGTATTTATAACCAATACTCTATATAAATCTCATTAAAGGTTTTTAGTGACATTAGATACAATGACACTAACTCAATTACCGCTAAATATCTGTTTTTGTAGTGCTTGTAATTAAAGTGTCACTGTCACAACCTATATATGACTTATAAAGACGTGAAGCGATCGTGGAAAAATACTATAGAAAGGATGGCAAGATTACAATAGAAAAAAAAACGTATAGAAGGTCCAAATAAAACAAAATTATATGCTGTATGCTGCAGGATTACAATTGACAAAAAGTTTGAACATGCCTATCCCAACCCCAACCCCAACCCAACTGTAACACTTCGAAAATCCAAGACGTTTCTTAAAGCCTAACGTAGGTGTCATGAGGCCTAGACACTGTTTTAAAGTCCATTTTAATGAATATATGTCATTTAGGAAGTCTAGAAACCAAAACATCTAAGAACGTCCATGACTACCGGATATTAGTTCAAGAAGGTACGAGGGTGCCTTAGCCTATTTGACTAGCTTTTAGGAGTCGGAAATTCATGAAATTTGGTGAAAGGGTGTATGAAATGTGTTAAAGTTTATTATTGGTCGAAACGTCCGGGTATAACTCACCAAGGACCAACCAAGGTCCCTTGAGGAGGACCCTAGCACGTAGGAGGCAACACTGCCTGGGCAGTGTGCACCAACAAAACAAAAAGGACAGATCGTGTGTGGATCGACGGGGCGTCGATGCCAACCTTCGACCAACAATTAGCCAACATGTTGGATCCCTCACCTACACAAGTCTCTGACCAAAACTACGAGTGTGCAGGACGGAGGAGGGCTAGTCCGTCGACTGACCCACGATCCATCGATCGTGGTGTCATATGTGACACTGCCCAATTACTGCACATTTTAACTTAGTCTCATTTAATTAGTTAAGGGGGTAGGAGGTTAGTTAGGGTTTTAAGGGAGCCTAATTAAGTTAATTAACCCCCCATATAAAGATCCCAACCCCATTAGATTAACTACAACTCACAAAACAAATCCTCTTCCTTCTCTCTTCTTTCTCTATCTATTGGAAGACATCATTGAAGACCAAGCTAGGGAAGGGTTTTGGGGGATGTAAAGGGGCGATTTCACCATCAAATATTCATCAAACGTTGAGGTATGGGATATAATTCACTTTTGAAACTTCTTTCCTCAAAGGGCTCCTTCAAAGTATTTCTAAAAGTTGAGTTTTCAAGTGGGTTTCATCTAATCTCGAAATTAATGTTAAGAACTAAGTTGTTTATGATTTATTTAGGATATAAAGGATAGATTAACATGTATTGTAACTTGAGTACGATAATTCTTAATTGTTTGGTCTAAATTGTAGAACATGACCCTCAACCCCTAACCCTAGGTTGTAATCTTGATATGTATTGTATAATGTTGGTTCAATTGACTTGGTTACTGATTAAATTACTCTCCTATGATGTTCTTGTATTAATCATGAATAGATTAATATGAATTATAGTCCTATTACACTAGTTCTTGAGATGTTGATTTAGGATATGAATTATATTGTGAAATTGACCTATGTATCTTGTCTTAAACTATGATCTAGTATTGAATTGTGATATAGTGATGCAATTGGCCTTGTTATTCTATTGGTTATCATTGTGTGATGATGTTACTCCCCAAGTTGTGTTGAGCTATGGTTTGATTGTAAGACCTTGATGATGAACTATGAAGAAGACTTGGTAAGTCTTGTGATCCCTATGCTTTACTTCAAACTATGGTTAACTGTGATTAAGTCATGATGTTCTGTTGGATTATGCCTTGTTTAGGATTGATAGTTTGGTATGATGTTGAATTGAAATGTCTTGACTATGGTTGTGAGGTTGATTAAGATTTAATGTTATAAGGATGGTGATGATTATCAATGTGCCTTATTATGAATGAATATGTAAATGTGTTAACCTCACTTACATGGATTATGATGAAAGGACTATATTTATGCAATTCCTATTGAGCTATGATGATGATGATTATACAAGGGCTAGACCCTATGACCTAAACTATGCTATGATTGATAAATAAAGACATTAAAGACACTTCAAAAAAGAACCTAGCTTAGCACCGAGTGATCTTGTATGTGAGGGGGTGACACTTTCCCATATAGGAAAGGTAGGGTTTACTACGGTCCTCATGGGGTGGATAGCCTCATGACCCAAATGGGGTGTAGAGTGATATTTCTAAGACGTCCCCAAGTTCCTTAACTATGTTGCCACCATAGGAATACTAGCTAGTGGATCCACCTAGATGCTACGTTCATGTTATGTTCTATCTTGGCCGGTAGACCACCTTCCATCAGTGTAAGGTTTTACAACACCGGATTCCACAGTTAGCTCATGTGGTCTATGTCGGTTAAGGCAAGTGTTCCCTAAACTAAAACGAAGTAATGGTGTATAAACAAACTAGAGTGACTTGAAGGGTTTGACTTGGCTTAGGTAGGGGTATAGGACTCTACATATGCCTTGCACTAGTTTGCCTTGATAGGAGCTTTAGGAGGTTAATGTTATATATGCATATGATGATAAATGTAAATGATATTATATGATGATGATGATGCTTATGAACATGTAATTGGTCCTTATTGTTAAAGTATGGTTTTTTTGTATACTTGAAGGTTATGTTATGTGGAGTGAGTTATTAGTCATGGTTCTTGTTAGGTTACTTGATTGAGTAAGGTTATGGGGCTTTTCTTGTCATTGCACTTGTTGACCTTATGGGGATTCATGATTGGTTGTCTTGCTTTATTATGATATGATAAACTCTTATTCATGCTTGTGATGTTATTACTTGATGATAGAGTTGTATTCGATTATGGGTTCAAGTATGTGGATATGCATATAGCCTACTTTGACTTGTTGAACATGTCTTGATGATTGGTATGGTTTTCTTGATTGTGCATAAGACTTTCAAAAGGTATAATGACATCTTTTAGTTAAATGTCCTTTTTAGCATGATTTGATCTTATATGTGCATATGGTCTCATACTTAGTACAAGTGGCGTACTAACACCATTTTTCTCCCTTTCCCAAACATTTTAGGTTCCGGTCATTGAAGGCTCATTCTAGACGACTTGAAGAAGACTTGGATATTCTCTACCATCCAAGTGGGTAGGTTCTCACTTTCCGAGGGCGATGCCAATATCTAGATTATGGAGTTGTTTAGTTCTAAGACTCTTATGTTCCTTCTATTTTCATTTGAGTACGATTTGTATAAGCCTATATGTCGCTTCTTTACATTGATGTAGGGCTATGCCCAAATTGCTATGATCATTTTAGATGGTTATGAGATGAGAAAATCTTTGAGACTATGTTCTATTTTATATATACGTATGTGTAATAAAAGTAGAAGACTAAGTAATCCTCTTATACGAAGGGTCTATGTATACTCGATATGAATATATTATGTGTATGTAGAGTTCTATGTAAACCTCCTTGTAGAAGTAGTAAACGTTTTTAATTTTTCCATATTTTTTTACTTATGAATGTTATGACGAATGCTAAGAGGCTAGTCCTAGTCCTCAAAGAGGACGACAACGCCGGTTCCGTCTAAGGGTGTTCCCCGGATGTGACAAACTTAGTATCAGAGCATAAAGTTGGATGTCTCTCTCAACCAAGTCTATGTATATTCATACTCATAATTGTGAATCCCTCCACACTTATGAATAGGAATCTATGTGATGTTTAGGAATCTCTCTCTTTCTTGGAAATCCAATATTGTGCCTCTAGAGTAATTATTTGTGTGCTTTCACCTAAACCTTGTATTTTGGTTATAGGCAATGAATACTCGAAGGAATGCGGCACGAAGGCTTGAGGAAGAGATTGCCAATGCGGGATCTCCTTTCGTGGTGATCAAGTTTCTCCTCTTGAAGAAGATGCTATTGATGACCAAGCTCCGGTGAATCCTCCTCCTCTGACGGATGAGAACATAAGGGTTGCCCTTCTCCAAATGTCCCAAGCCATTACTACTTAAACCAATCCGCCACTACTCAAGCTCAAGCTATGACGGCCCAAGCTAATCGGGATGTGGTGCCCTGAGCCAATCACCAAGTTACTACCATGGCATCCCATCTAACGGATTTCACTAGGATGAATCCTCCTACTTTATATGGGTATAAGGTTGAAGAAGACCCCCAAGAGTTCATTGATGAAGTCTACAAAATACTCTTTGCGATAGGGTTGCCTTCTAGTGAGAAGGCCGAGTTAGCCACCTACCAACTCAAGGATGTGGCTCAAACTTGGTATGTCCAATGGATGGACAATAGGCCTCTAAGGGGTGGACGGTGACTTGAGATATCTTCAAAAAGGCTTTTCTTGATTGGTTCTTTCCTAGAGAGATGAGGGAAGTTAAATGGTGGAGTTCATCAACCTTCATCAAGGAGGTATGAGTGTTCTTGAATACTCTTTGAAATTCACTAAATTGTCAAAATATGCTCCTTCTTTGGTTTCCGATCCTAGAGATGAAATGATCCGCTTTGTGATGGGGGTGTCAGAAGACTTGCAAGAGGAGTGTCATTCGGCTATGCTACATGACAACATGAACATTTCTCGTCTCATGGTTTGTGCTAGGCAAGAGGAATAGGCAAGGTCTAGGAGGAAGAGTAGAGATGCAAAAAAGGCAAAATCTTTTGATGGTGGTTCTTCCAACAGTAGGCTTGAGATCCAAGACAAGCCTAGATTCAAAAAGAGGTTCTCTTTTCAAGTTCCAACCAAGTTCCCTAAGGATTGTGGTGAAAAGAGTGCAAACCCTAAGTCTCAAAAGGGAAGCGGTACTAGTTCACCAAGTGAGAAGCCAACTTGTGGTGAGTGTGGCAAGAAGCACTATGGTGCTTTCCTCATTTGGGATGGATAAGTGCTTTAGTTGTGGATAATTGGGGCACAAGGTTTGAGATTGCCCTAATGTGAATAGTCAAGATAAGGGTGGTCAAGCTCAAGCAAGTAGTTCTAGTGATGCTCCTAAGAAGAACCACTTCTATGCTCTCCGCACTAGGGGTGAGCAAGAGACCTCTCCCGATGTGGTGACCGGTATGTTGAAAGTCTTTAATATTGATGTGTATGCTTTGCTTGATCCCGGTGCTACTTTGTCTTTTGTTACACCTCTTGTAGTTAAAAAGTTTGATATTTTACCCGATATTTTGCATGAGCCTTTCATAGTGTCTACACCGATGGGTGAGTCGGTTGTTGCAAAAATGGTATATATAAATTGTCCTATCATGTTGGCCAATAGAGTTTCTCATGTTGAATTAGTAGAACTTGATATGCTTGATTTTGATATCATTTTGGGTATGGATTGGTTACATGCTTGCTTTGCCACTATTGATTGTAGAACGAGGGTGGTGAGGTTTAACTTCCCAAATGAACCCGTTGTAGAGTGGAAGGGAGGAAATTCTATTCCTAGAGGTCGTATCATTTCTTGTCTAAATGCATGCAAAATGATCTCAAAGGGTTGTCTATATCATATAGTAAGAGTCCAAGATTTAGACTACGAAATTCCTCCCATTGAGTCGGTCCCCGTAGTGAGTGAATTTCCGGAGGTCTTTCCTAATGACGTTCCCGGTGTTTCTCCTGAACGGGAAATTGAGTTTGGTATCGATTTGATACCGGATACAAATCCCATTTCAATTCCTCCTTATCGGATGGCTCCGGCCGAATTGAAGAAGTTGAAGGCACAACTCAAAGATTTACTAGACAAGGGTTTTATTAGGCCTAGTATTTCTCATAAGGTGCTCCGGTGTTGTTAGTGAATAAGAAGGATGGGTTCTTGAGAATGTGTATTGATTCTTGCCAACTCAACAAAGTCACTATTAAGAGCAATTATCCTCTCCCTCGTATTGACGACTTGTTTGATCAACTCCAAGGGGCAAGCTACTTTTCTAAAATTGACTTGAGATCGGGGTATTACCAACTTAGGGTAAGAGGTGAGGATATACCAAAGACAACATTTCGGACTAGATATGATCACTATGAGTTATTAGTAATGCCCTTTGGTCTTACAAATGCTCTGGCGACGTTTATGGACCTAATGAATAGGGTGTTTCAAAGTTACCTAGATTCATTTGTCATTGTCTTCATTGACGACATCTTGGTATATTCAAAAAGTATGAATGATCACATGGGTCATTTGAGAGTGGTGTTACAAGTACTTAAAGAACATCAATTGTTTACCACGTATAGCAAATGTGAGTTTTGGTTGAGGTCGGTGGCGTTTCTTGGTAATATCATCTCTGGGGGAGTTTAGGTTGATCCAAGAAAAATGGAGGCGGTAAGAAATTGCCCTAGACAATTGACTCCAACAGACAAAAGGAGTTTCTTGGGTCTAGCGGGTTATTATCGGAGGTTTCTGGATGGTTTTGCGTCCATTGCATCTCCCTTGACTACTTTGACCCAAAAGAGTAAGAAGTTTGAGTGGTCGGAGGCATGTGAGAAGAGCTTCTAAATCTTGAAAGATAGGCTTACTTCCGCTCCAGTGTTGACTTTACCGGAGGGTACAAAAGGCTTCGTTGTGTATTGTGATGCATCCCGAGTGGGTTTGGGGTGTGTGCTTATGCAAGATGGGGAAGTGATTGCCTATGGTTCTAGACAACTTAAGGTGCATGAGAAGAACTATCCAACTCATGATCTTGAGTTAGCATCCGTGGTATTTTCCTTGAAAATTTGGAGGTATTATTTGTATGGTGTTCATGTTGATGTGTTTACCGACCATAAATGTCTCCAATATGTGTTTACTCAAAAGGAGTTGAATCTAGTGTAAAGAAGGTGGTTAGAATTGTTAAAAGATTATGACATGGGTGTTCTCTATCACCCAGTCAAGGCCAATGTGGTGGAGGATGCTCTAAGTCGTATAACAATGGGTAGTGTGTCTCATATATAAGAAGCCAAGAAAGACCTAGTGAAAGATGTTCATAGGTTGTCTAGATTGGGTGTTAGATTGGAAGGTTCTCCAAATGGTGGTGTAATGGTCCATCATAACTTCGAATCATCCTTGGTTGTTGAGGTGAAGTCCAAACAACACCTTGATCAACCATTGATGGAGTTGAAAGAATCGGTCCTTGGCAAGTTTAATGAGTCATTCTCCTTAGGGGGGTATGGTGTTTTGAGGTATCAAGGAAGGTTGTGTGTTCCTAATATTGATTATTTGAGGAACCGGATTCTTGAGGAAGCTCATGGGTCCCGTTATTCCATTCATCCGGGGTCAACAAAGATGTATGACCTTAGGAAGGTGTATTGGTGGGAAGGTTTAAAAAGGGACATAGCGGAGTTTGTTGCTAGGTGTCCAAATTGCCAACAAGTGAATGCCGAACATCTAGTCGGGTGGCTTACTACAAGAAATTAAAATTCCTACTTGGAAGTGGGAAGACATCAATATGGATTTTGTGGTAGGTTTGCCTAAGACTCAAAAACAATATGACTCTATATGGGTGGTGGTTGATAGGTTGACCAAGTCCGCTCATTTTATTCCCATCAAGTCTACTTATTCGGCGGAAGATTATGCAAAGATCTTCATAGATGAGATTGTGTGTCGACATGGTATTCCGTTATCCATCATATCGGATAGGGGTGCACAATTCACATCTAGGTTTTGGCGGTCTTTTCAAGAAGGGTTGGGTACTAAGGTGAAGTTGAGTACCGCTTTTCACCCCCAAAAGAATGGTCAAGCGGAACGTAGTATTTAAACCCTTGAGTATATGCTTAGATCTTGTATCATCGATTTCAAAGGAAGTTGGGATAAGCACTTGCCTTTGGTGGAGTTTGCTTACAATAATAGTTTCCATTCATCCATTTCCATGGCTCCCAATGAAGCTGTCACATCCAGGGAGCACCCCCTAGAAGTAACATGCAGTATTTGACCTCTCGTAGGTCTTATACAAGCCCATAGTTATCATTCATCGCATTGACATAGTAAATTTAGCGGAAAATTTAAAACTTTTCATAACACGTCATATGCTAGAAACTTACTTCATATAAATATAAAACATCATATTACATACTTATACCTTAAGTCTCTTTTCCATCCTAGACTCAACATCGTAATATTACTTTAGGGACACGTCCCTTAAAACATAAACATAAGTAATACTTTAAACACTTTACAGTAAACCATAGTTTAGGAGATCCTTGAACTTAAGGATTCCTTTCATTGAGCTTGGGAATCATCTATCAAGCTCTTCACCATTCAATACATCCTTTAAGCATCCATAACCTACACTTTGTCTAAAAAGTAAAGAAGAATGAAGTTAGCACAAGAATGTACTAAGTATACAACCATGCAAAAACATGCATTTAAAAGAGACATTTTCTTGAAATCATACTTTATGCATTTTTGAGTAAATCTTCATAAAACCTTTATTCAATAGCATTTATATCATTCACATACTTCATATAAACATATTCAAAGGCCAAACATTTCATAAGATCACATATAGAATTTATTACATTTTCAAATCACATTACAGTGAACTAGTTTTCCCTTAACAGTGAACTATCTTCCCTTTTATTCATTAACCTTCCAAGTAACCCTCTAGTGATACTTGGTGCAATGCATCACCTTAAGGCCACAAGGCAACATACATATCATCTACACAAGGCAACACATACCATCATAGAAGTATAGTACTACATAGACATATTTAAACCAATACCATAGGACCATTACAATAAGCTACATTCAACTTGCACATATACCAACTTCACTTTACATCAATTCATTATAATCCCTTACTTATAATCCTACTCTAAGCCTACTAGTACAATGTATATGTGAATCCCCATAACCTCACACATACTTAGTTAACCTATCATAAGACCACAATCCTTACCATCCAATTCATACATCAACAAGTAAGTGAAGATAACTTCATTCATGTCAATACAAGACCTTCATCATATTTTCATTTAGACTAACATAGTGCATGTAAGGATAAGATCACATCATATAGACTCATACCATGCACATCTTCATAACAAGTAGACAAATACCATCATGTCATGCATAAAGACATAACCATAATCATACACATACATTAGATCACCTTCCTAGGACTTCCTAATGAACTACTTGTGCAATGTCTAGATGGGTTCATTACTTCCACCTATCCTAAGCAACCTCCTTTAAGTCATCCTAGTTAAGGTCCTAGACATTTGCTTCCATTTTCCATTTTACTTTAGGGAAACTATAGACTTAACCGACACTAAGACCATGGGTGCTAAACATTGAATTTGGTGTCATCCCCTCACACCAAAAAGAGGGCATCTTACTTGCCAAAGTAAGACATACATAATGATAGCATATTAGGTGATATAAGTTTCTAGATCCTATGTGGCAAGCATAGTTTTATGAAACTTGGGGCTATCATGGAAACATCAACTCTACATCCTTTGTTGGGTCATGAGGCTATCCACCCTGTGAGGACCGTAGTGAACCCTACCTTCCCTACTTAGGAAGGTGTCACCACCTCATCTACAAGTTCACTCGATCATAAGCTAAGTTCCCTTTATTGAAAAGCATTTATTAATATTTATTTATAAAACATAGGCTTAGGAGAGTCATCCCCTCATATTCTTAGCTCATAGGCCATAGATAAGAATTCATCAACCTAAATCATGTGAGAAATCCTTTCACATGGACATAGCATATGTATTAGCACTATCTAGTTAAGGATACACTTGAGCACACCTTTCAAGGATCCCTTTTTGACTAGACCATCATTCATGTGTGTGTGTATACTTATATGTGAGCAAACCTTTCACATAATCACATAAATGTCACACATGTTCATATATCAATGCATGAGTCTATAGGTATAACTATATGAGCAATCCTTTCATATAAATCCACTAAGACACTATGCACATTCATACTTCATCATATCATATTAGTCATATTCATAACATGCCCATACATTCATTTTCATAGGTATAGAAATCCAAACCTAGGAACTATTCTATCAAGGTACACATGTGCAATGCATAGACAAGGTCCCATACCCTTGCCCATACTAGTACACCTATCAAGTCATCCTAGTTAAGGAAACACATATCATACTTTCATATACATAAAATTAACATGCATAGTAGTAGACACTAGTGAATATGAGAAATACCTTTCATTTAGACACCATGAACCTTTACTACTTTTAAGCATGCATGAAGTTTGAGTGTGTGTACATTGGTCAACATGATCACATAATGGCTATCAACAACTCATTGAGTCAGCCACCCTCTTAGACCACATTACACTTTCAAGTATAGACAACATTAAACTTTCAAGTATAGACCACACAACACAATTTAGCATAGGAGACAAGACAATCTTCATATTATACTTTAAGGCTTCTGACATTAGCTATTCACACATTCACATAGGGGTACATGGGTAGGGGTCATCAATATTCAATAAATCATTAATGGCAGCACCTACACATGATATTACCTAACCCTTTACATGCTCATAACCATAGCAACATAAACTAGATTCACAACTCAAGTAGAAGACTAGGCACAAGTTACACATAAAGTGATCATCATAACCACCCATTCATATATTCATTAATTTGCCTTCAAGGTGATGTTCAACACATATATGATGACATAAAGTAAACACCGCCACCATAAGTTGACCATACCACACAATGCCATACAAGGCTTCATCAACATTACTATAGAGAAATAGAGAAGTAGAAGAGTAGAGCAATTCTTACCAATCCTTTTGCCTTTGGTCATCATTGACCATTACTACTCTTTCATAAATAAATCAAGTATAGGGAAGTATCTAAAGTTCCATAATCATACATGAAGTCAAGTATAAGCTACTTACAAGGTCATGCTACAACTAGTACAATACATTAACATACTAGAAGGTAGAAGGTCATAGACCATTAACCAACTTCACTTGCATGGATTATAAATCATGTTTCATTAATATTATCAATCTAGGACAGTAACTAAATATGCACTTAACATATCGAAATCATGCTTACATCACTACAAGATCAAGATACTAACATATGCATTAAACTATCAATTCAATGTAGAGTAGATAGGATAGGTCATCTTACTAATTTCCCAAAGTATTGATCATCAATTATATTTTACCAATAAAGTACATGCTAGGCAGTAGCTAATGAGATAGAAATCAGGTCTTATTCATACTTTATTCATCTTAGAATATAGATTACATCACCTATATAGCATTATCAATTCATAGACTAAAAGAATCTAGATCAATTCATGTAAGCATTTCTTTAATTTGATCATCAAAGATTTATACCTACAATTCATCCATAATACCAACTAAAGGCAGTAGCTACAATGATTCTTTGCATAATCGAAATCATACACAATTGCTATAATCGAAATTCATTGTAACACTTAGAAACATAAGGTATTCATACTCAGATCTTCATATATTGATCCTCATGGATCGTTCATCATCCATTCATAATAAATTAACGTAAATAACAGTAGATATAATCAATTAAACGTAAGAGAATCACAATTCAATCATTAACAAGCCATGGTCACAATGCCCATGCAAGGGCTAAATCAAGTTTGGGAAGGGACATGGGTTCATCATACAATTGGATTCAAAATCACGTTAAAACCAATATATTAACTTCAATTCATCATGATTTAATCATTAAAAACGTTTTTAGAAAGAACCCATGGCTAGATTGAAGAAGAAGAACTTTGATCATAAAATCTCTTTTGAAACTTTGAGATTAACTCTCTAGATGGAAGGATAACCAGAGATGAAGGATCACCATACCTTTATATTCATGAAAACCTTTATAACTTGATAAATAAACCATAGGAATCCATGCTCCAAGCTGTTCTTGAGCTTCACCAGCAGTGGAGGTTTCTAGGGAAGATTTTTGGAGGGAAAGGTTTATTTCGTGTGTATGGGATTGGGAATGGGTTGATCACACTTTTGATACCTTATATACACCCAAAAATAGCTAATTAAACCTATTAGAGACAGGTTAGGACTTGGGGTAAATTTCCCATTCACCCTTTAAATAAAATAGACGCAAGGCAACAATTACATGCCACCATCGACGGACCCAATCGACTGGCCGTTGGTCAATCGACTGGCCATCCTTTGACTTCCGTCGATTGGTCCTTGGCCAATTATTGGGTTGATACCTGACCAAGATAAGTTTCCATCTACTAGACCTCACCTACAAGCCGTTGGTCAACCAACTGTCCATCGTTTAGTTCAGTCGATTGACACTGCCAAGGCAGTGTCTCGACCAGCCTTGGGTCCTTCTTGTGGGCCCTTTTGCAGGGCCCTTTGAAGTTGTACCCAAACATTTACCACGTAAATACAACCTTAAAAATTTGTAGACCTCCCACATGAGTTTCACCCAAAACAAATGCTCGCAACACGTCCATACATGCAAGGCCCCATCAAGACACACACATGCATGTCTCAGGGCTATCTTTCGAACGTTTTAGACGTTCTTGGACGTTTGACCTGAAAACTTCTCAAAACTTCATATAATACCATAAAAAATCATTATAACTCATTTTAAGACTTCATAAGCTCATTTCATACAAATATAAGCATGCATAGACACACGAGGCACATAGGTGACTAGTCGTCGAACGTCTTGGTCGTCCCTTGACGTTTGACTTCGAAATCACCTCAAACTTTGCACACTGCCTATTAACCATATTATGAGATATTTTAGGACCTTGTAACTTTAAGAAAAACATGTTAGGATCTAGAAACCCTAGCTCATTTTGGGGATCTTACAGAATCCTTGTGTGGTAGGAGGTGTAGGTCTTCTATTGGGTGGTTTGAAGTCGGTGAGACTTTGATTCTTGGTACCGATTTGATTTATAAGACTTTGGAAAAAGTTAATATTATAAGAAATCGCTTGCAAACAGCCTATAGTCGGTAAAAATCCTATGCCGATCATAGGAGAAGGGATTTAGAGTTTGAAGAAGGTGATAAGGTGTACTTGAAAATTTCACCTATGAAGGGGGTGGTTAGATTTTGGCAAGAAAGGAAAGTTAAGTCCTCGTTATGTTGGTCCCTATGAAATCTTGCAAAGGTTTGGTAAGGTTGCCTATGAATTGAGGTTACCTAGTGAATTGGATTCGGTTCATCCGGTTTTCCATGTTTCTATGTTAAAGAAGTGTATCGGTGATCCCGAGTCCATTCTTCCTATTGAGGGTCTTGGTGTCAAGGATAACCTCTCCTATGAGGAGGTTCCGATTCAAATCCTTGATAGGAAAGTAAAGAGGTTGATGAACAAGGAGGTGGTTTCCGTAAAGGTGTTATGGAAAAATCACCTAGTTGAGGTGCAACATGGGAGGCCGAGGCTGACATGAAGTGGCGTTACCGTCATATTTTTTATAATTAAGGTTAGTCATTCTTCTTAATAATATAAATATGACTAGAAACTGAAATTTCTTGATTTTTGGTAAAGCCTTGCAAAAAGTGCATTTTTTATGTCCTTATAGTGACTTACAGTGAAGTTGTGCAATGAACTTGAAACTTTGCTTTTTCGCTTGTTTGAGTTATCTTGTGCATTTGATATGGTGAGTCTTTTATGAAATGATATGTAGCACGTTGATAAGTTGAACCTTGTCCTAGTTGACTCATGTAGAGTATGTTGAGCTTATCTGTGGTGTGAGAAGGAAATTCCTTCCTTCAAAAGAGTTTGAGTGTCATTCGGGGACGAATATTCCTAAGGGGGGGGGATAATGTAACACTTCGAATATCCAAGACGTATCTTAAATCCTAAAGTAGGTGTAATGAGGCCTAGACACTGTTTTAAAGTCAATTTTAATGAATATAGGTCATTTAGGAAGTCTAAAAACTAAAACGTCCAAGATCGTCCATGACGTCCGGAAATTAGTTCAAAGAGGTACTAGCGTGCCTTAGCCTATATGACTAGCTTTTAAGAGTCGGAAATTCATGAAATTTGGTGGAAAGGTGTATAACATGTGTTAAAGTTGATTTGTGGTCGAAAATTCCGGGTATGACTCCCCAAGGACCAACCAAGGGCCCTTGAAAAGGACCATAGCACGTAGGAGGCAACAATGCCTAGGCAGTGTGCACCAACGAAACATAAAGGACAGCTCGTGTGTGGATCGACGGGGCTTCGATGCAAACCGTCGACCAACACTTAGACAAAATGTTGGAGCCCTCGCCTGCACAAGTCTCTGACCAAAACTATGAGTGTGCAGGACAGAGGAGCGCTAGTCCGTCGACTGACCCACGATCCGTCAATCGTGGTGTCGTCTGTGACACTGCCCAATTCCTGCATATTTTAACTTAGTCTCATTTAATTAGTTAAGGGGGTAGGAGGTTATTTAGGGGTTTAAGGGAGCCTAATTAAGTTCATTAACCCCTCATATAAAGACCCCAACCCCATTAGATTTACTACAACTCACAAAACAAACCGTCTTCCGTCGATTTCACCATCAAATCTTCATCAAACGTTGAGGTATGGGATCTAATTCACCTCTGAGAATTCTTTCCTCAAAGGGCTCCTTCAGATTAAATCTAAAAGTTGAGTTTTCAAGTGGGTTTCATCTAATATCGAAATTGATGTTATTAACTAAGTTTTTTATGATTTATTTAGGATATAATGGACAGATTAACATGTATTTTAACTTTATTATGATATTCTTGATGGTTTGGTCTAAATTGTAGAACATGACCCTCAACCCCTAACCCTAGGTTGTAATCTTGATATGTATTGTATAATGTCGGTTCAATTGACTTGGTTACTGATTGAATTACTCTCATATGATGTTATTGTATTAATCATGGATAGATTAAGATGAATTCTAGTCCTATTACACTAGTTCTTGAGATGTTGATTTAGGTTATGAATTATATTGTGAAATTGACCTAAGTATCTTATCTTAAGCTATCATCTAGTATTGAATTGTGATATAGTGATGCAATTGGCCTTGTTATTCTACTGGTTATCAATGTGTGATGATGTTACTCCCCAAGTTGTGTTGAGTTATGGGTTGATGGTAAGACCTTGATGATGAACTATGAAGGAGACTTGGTAAGTCTTGTGATTCCTATGCTTTACTTCAAACTATGGTTAATTGTGATTAAGTAATGATGTTGTGTTGGAGTTTTCCTTGTTTAGGATTTATAGGGTGGTATGATGTTGAGCTTAAATGTCTTGACTACGGTTGTGAGGTTGATTAAGATGTAATTCTATAAGGATGATGATGACTATCAATGTGGCTTATTATGAATGAATATGTAAATGTGTTAACCTCACTTACATGGATTGTGATGAAAGGACTATATTCATGCAATTCCTATTGAGCTATGATGATGATGATTATACAAGGGCTAGACCCTATGACCTAAACTAAGCTATGATTGATAGATAAACACATTAAAGACATTTCAAAAAGGAACCTAGCTTAGCACCGAGTGATCTTGTATGTGAGGGGGTGACACTTCCCCACATAGGGAAGGTAGGGTTCACTACGTTCCTCATGGGCAGTATAGCCTCATGACCCAAATAGGGTGTAGAGTGATGTTTCCAAGATGGCCCCAAGTTCCTTAACTATGTTTCCACCATAGGAATACTAGCTAGTGGATTCACCTAGATGCTATGTTCATGTTAGGTTCTATCTTAGCCGGTAGACCACCTTTCATCGGTGTAAGGTTTTACAACACCGGATTCCACACTTAGCTCATGTGGTCTATGTCGGTTAAGGCAAGTGTTCCCTAAACTAACATGAACTAATGTAGTATAAACTAACTAGAGTGACTTGAGGGGTTTGACTTAGCTTAGGTAGGGGTATGGGACTCTACCTATGCCCTGCACTAGTTTGCCTTGATAGGAGCTTTAGGAGGTTAATATTATATATGTATATGATGAAAATGTAAATGATATTATATGATGATGATGATGCTTATGAACATGTAATTTGTCCTTATTGTTAAAGTATGGTTTTATGTATACTTGAAGATTATGTTATGTGGAATGAGTTATTAGTCATGGTTCTTGTTAGGTTACTTGATTGAGTAAGGTTATGAGGCTTTTGGTCATTGCACTTGTTGACCTTATGGGGATTCATGATTGGTTGTCTTGATTTATTATGATATGATAAACTCTTATTCATGCTTGTGATGTTATTACTTGATGATAGAGTTGTATTGGATTATGGGTTCAAGTATGTTGATATGCATATAGCCTACATTGACTTGTTGAACATGTCTTCATGATTGGTATGGTTTTCTTGATTGTGCATAAGACTTTCAAAAGGTATACTGGCATCTTTTAGTTAAATGTCCTTTTTAGCATGATTTGATCTTATATGTGCATATGGTCTCATACTTAGTACAAGTGGCGTACTAACCCCATTTTTCTCCCTTTCCCAAAACATTTTAGGTTCCGGTCATTGAAGGCTCATTCTAGACGACTTGAAGAAGACTTGGATATTCTCTACCATCAAAGTGGGTAGGTCCTCACTTTCGGAGGGCGATGCCAATATCTAGATTATGGAGTTGTTTAGTTCTAAGACTCTTATGTTCCTTCTATTTTCATTTGAGTACGATTTGTATAAGCCTATATGTGGCTTCTTTACATTGATGTAGGGCTATGCCCAAATTGCTATGATCATTTTAGATGGTTATGAGATGAGAAACTCTTTGAGACTATGTTCTATTTTATATATACATATGTGCAATAAAAGTAGAAGACTAAGTAATCTTCTTATACGAAGGGTCTATGTATACTCGATATGAATATATTACGTGTATGTAGAGTTCTATGTAAACCTCCTTGTAGAAGTAGTAAACGTTTTTAATTTTTCCGTATTTTTTTACTTATTAATGTTATGACGAATGCTAAGAGGCTAGTCCTAGTCCTCAAAGAGGACGCCGACGCCGGTTACGTCTAGGAGGTGTTCCCCGGATATGACACCAATCCTTTAAACTTCCAATCTCATATAGCTTCACTAGATTATCAGATGCCATTTCCCTTGCATGCTTCTCTTGTGTTGTATTTGCCTATTTTTCCATGGCAGCAAATGCAATATCCGCAGTAACAAAGTTGAAAGTTATTATCCAGCTTTATAATATGGCAATTGCATTGCATATTTATGCGATGGCAGCCATTGTAGTTGCATTTACCACTGGTATGTATGTTACATTCAGTTGGTCTTGCCGTTACTGTCTGTTTCATTGGTTGCATCCTTTCATTGTGTTCTGCTGGTCTATGATTCTTCTTCCTGTAAAAAGGCCTAAATAAATTTAATACTTCGATTATAATTATATTGACTTTGAGAGTCCCTTCATCAACCCATATAAGATTTTTTTTCTTACAATGTCTTTGATTATTAATAAGATTAAAATGACGTTTAGTGATGTAACTTATGAGGTAGAGATATATGGGTAAAGTGATTGTTAGTCAAGAAAACCCACGTCCAGAAGATGAAGATAATTGAGATGAGGATGCTCAAATGGATGTGTAAGCACACACTAAGAGAGATATGATTAGGAATAAAGTTGTTTGGTACAAGGTGGGAGTGGCTCTATGCAAGACACGATGAGAAATATAAGGCTAAGGTGGTTCGGTCTTGTGAAGCGGATGTGTGAGGGTACGCCAATTAGGAGATGTGAGAGGTTGGTTGGAGCAAGAGTTAGGATAGGTAGAGGTATACTGGGAAAACATTGTGAGAGATTACATATGACTTAGCACAGCCTCCAACTCAGTAGGTTGTCGGGTGATCTCGCACTTTATGTGGGACAGTTTGGGGATAGCCTCCTCATTTTCCTCTTCCAATCATTGCAGTAGTATTTAGTAACTGTGTAGTCTCCTATTATTCTATGTGTGATAATGTCACGCCCCGACCTACCCCCGAGACACGGACAGGGAACCTAGGACCACAAGTGATCCCAAGCTAACCCTGTTGGCATGATCATGAGCATACTAAAGAATCTAAACTGTTGCGGAAGCTAAATCATATTATACTGAAAAGATGGGGAATACCCATATGTTAAAACTGAAATATATGAAAACTGATGAGTTTAATACAACGAAAATATTACCTCAATGCTAAGCTGAAACTAACTATGCCTGAAAATAGCCTCTAAACTGGACTAGAAATACTGGGACAAGCCCCAGCTAAATCTAGCAAAACTGAAATTAAATGACTAAAAGAGTGAAATGAAACTAAGAACTGTGTCCTCGAATAATGAGGAATCACCACTGAATCTGCTGAACTGGAGATCGGAAATCGATCTATACGTGATCTGGATGCTGAGAACCTGAACCTACATCACAAGAAGATGTAGCACACGTATACGTCAGTACTTGAAAGGTACTGAGCATGTAGTATAGAATAAAGATGAAACAAAACATAATTGAACAAGCACAAAATCAAGTATAATAATCTGAACACGATATAGAGAATTCTGAGCTAACTGAATGGAATGACCCATTTATAACATGCTAAAATTGAATACTGAATATACTGATAAATGGTCAATGCAAGAGAGTCTGATTAAACTGTGGGAGCTACTAGTAACCGATATAAAACCAATTGAGCTAAATGTGGAGTCCGATGTGTACGCCCCATCGAGAGGACCCAATATACCCTGCCAAAGGTATAAAGGCATGCTGGCGTGATCAATAAACTGATGCCCACAGTGGGGACTTACAACCTACTTGGATAGTAGTTCTGGGACTATTGGGTACGCTGAACCCTAGTCCAACTCGGTATTATGTTACTCCCATTGATTTATGTAGTTAATTGATTATGTGAATTTTCTGTAAGTACTAGATAGCTCAAAACTGAACATGCAAACTTGGAATGCAACATTTAATTTGATAATGATGCATTAAAAACTGAAGCATGTATAACTACATAACTGAATATCTAACCTAGCATGTGTAATTCAAGAACTAAAGAAATACAAAGCTAGGGTTGTGAAATTAATGCGATAAACTAAATTATAACTTTACAATCTGATTTGGAACATATATTTAATAAATTCATGAAGTTCTATCAAAGTTCTAGAAACCCTCGGTTTAATCATGATATGAGAATCAAGAACTTACTAAAAACTAGGGACCCAATGGGTGAAAGGAACCCACTAGTGAAATCCCACATACCTGGTGATGAAATTCACAGACAAACACTTAGGTTTTGGGGCTGGAACTGCTGGAACCTTATTGCGTTCTTGAACTAGGGTTCTTGACCTTTTTCTCTTTTCTTGCTTCTAATTTTCTTACTTTTGATTTATGATTTGACTTAGATAATTTTTAGTTATGTTTCTAGGCTTAAACTGACTAAAATCTGATGATTTAGGGTCAAAACGACGTATCTTTGAGTTTAAACAAAGTGGGAACAGACCAAAAGACCCCTGGGTAAGTTGTTGTCAGACCAAACGACGACCTGGACAGACGGTCCGTCATTCAATCGACGGTCCGTCATTCAATCGACGGTCCGTAGATTGGTCCTTTTCGTAAGCCCTTTACTAAAACGGGAATAACTTTTTACTCGGAGCTCTGAATTTAGCAAGGTTGGTGGCTATGGAAAGCTAATTCAATTATATATCTTTTGGTATGTCATGGGACACCTAATGCATTTCATGGTAAGAGTTATGATCATTTGAAGTTGACCCAACTGTATTTCCCCCTTAACTGTCTGCGAATTCCCACCTACGGTCAGACCTACGGACCGTGCTGGTCAATCGTGGTCCTTGTTAGAGAGTGGGTGAATGGGGTGTCGATCGACGGTCACAGACTACGGACCATAGGTCCTCCGTCGATCAGGACTTAACCAAATTTTCCTGGGCTGAGATTTTGGAGGTTTCTGACCCTATCGTCGGATGTGCAGGACGGACCGTGGGTCAGGCTACGGTCCGTCGATGGCCACGTTGGTTGCACCTGCAGGTTTTCTAAAAAACTGGTTTTGGGTCTGTTTTGGATACGGGGTGTTACACTATCTCCCCCTTGGGAACATACGTCCTCGAATGAAGACTAAACTAGTTGAAAGAGAGGGAGAGAGCTGCAAACCCTACTACTAAACACTGAGAACTGAGTTTCTGACTAAATTGAGTTCCGAGAACGTGGAAATACGCTGAAAATGCAAGTACAAACTGAGGGAACATGATTCTAAGACTGAATTCACGCATGAATGACTGGAAAATTGAAGAGGAACTATTACCTCAAGCTGGAGTAGAATCGGAAGGAAAGAGTTGAGGATACTTGGCTTTCATGGTTGCTTCTGCTTCCCAAGTAGCTCCCTCTACGGACTGTCTCCTCCGAAAAACCTTGACTGAAGCGACTTCTTTGTTTCTCAACCTTCTAACCTCACGGTCAAGAATCTCAACTGGTACATCCTCATAAGAGAGACTATCTTTCACCGCCATACTCCCTAATGGCACTATAGAGGCTGGGGCACCCACACACTTCTTCAAGAGTGAGATGTGGAAGATCGGATGCACTGCTGCTAAGTCTGCTGGTAACTCTAACTCATATGCCACCTTGCCAACCCTTTTCAAGATCTTGTAATGGCCTACATATCTAGGACTGAGTTTCTCTTTCTTGCCAAATCTCATCACCCCTTTCATAAGTCAGACTTTCAGAAAAACCCAATCATAAACTTGGAACTCTATTTCCCTTCTCCTTACATCTGCATAAGATTTATGACGACTCTGGGCTGTCTTAAGTCTATCTCTAATGAGTTGCACTTTCTCCATAGCATGAAGGACTGATTCTGGCCCTATCAAAGATGCTTCACCTACTTAAAACCAACCAACATGAGATCTACATCTGCGCCCATACAAAGCCTCATAAGGGGCCATCTGAATGCTGGAATAATAACTATTGTTGTAGGCGAACTCTATCAGAAGAAGGTGATCATCCCAACTACCTTTGAAATCGATCACACAAGCTCTCAACATATCCTCTAGGGTATGAATGGTACGATCTGCCTGTCCATCCGTCTGTGGATGAAATATTGTGCTAAGGTTAACTTGAGTACCAAGACCCTTCTGAAACAACTTCCAGAAATGAGAGGTAAACTGAGGACCTCTATCTGAGATGATAGATAAAGGAACCATGAAACGTCACAATTTCATTAATGTAAAGCTTGGCATAGTCCTCTGCCTAATCTGTAGTCTTGATCGCCAAAAAGCGATAAGACTTAGTCATCCTATCAACTATCACCCAAATGGAGTAATGTTCTCTGCGAGTACTAGGTAACCCTGTGATGAAGTCCATATTGATCACATCCCACTTCCAAGTAGGAATATTGATCTCTTGAGTCATACCTCCTGGTTTCTAATGTTCTACCTTGACTTGCTGGCAATCCGGGCACTTACTCACAAAATTTGCTATATCCCTTTTCATGCCATTCATCCAACAGAATTCTCGCAAGTCGCGGTACATCTTAGTGGCACCTGGATGAATAGAATCCCTGGAGTTATGGGCTTCTGGAAGAATATGTTGTATCAACTCACCCATATCAGGAACACACAATCTACCCTGGTAGCGAAGTACACCATCTCCCTCATGGGAGAAAACCTCCACTCTCTGATTGTGGATTGCACCTTCAAGTTCAAGTAAGATTGGATCACTGTCTTGATTTTCCTTAACCTCCACTACCAAAGAAAATTCTGCCCCATTCTGAACTGTTACACCATTGTCTGATATGCTCATAAGGCGAACACCCAAGCGAGCAAGCCTGTGAATATCCTTCACTAGCTCCTTCCTTTCTTCCTCAACATGGGCTACGCTACCCATAGATAGTCTACTAAGAGCATCTGCTACTACATTCGCCTTACCAGATGATAATGCACACTCATATCATAATCCTTAAGGAACTCAAGCCATCTCCTCTGGCAAAAATTCAACTCTTTCTGGGTGAACACATACTGAAGGCTCTTATGGTTAGTGAACACATCTACATGAACACCATACAAGTAGTGTCTCTAGATCTTGAGTGCAAACACCACTGCTGCAAGCTCGAGGTCATGAGTTGGATAATTTTTCTCATGCACCTTAAGCTGTGTAGAAGCATAAGCTATAACCTTATCTCGCTGCATCAACACACAACCTAGGCCCACTTTGGATGCATCACAATAGATCACATAGCCATCTGAACCCTCTGGTAGAGTCAAGACAGGAGCTGTAGTCAATCTGGTTTTCAATTCTGCAAAGCTTTTCTCATAATCATCTGACCACTGAAACTTGACCATCTTCTGAGTCAACCTAGTCAATGGTGAGGCTATGGATGAAAATCCTTCCACGAAACTTTTGTAATAACCCACTAGACCTAGGAAACTTCTGATATCTGTAGCAGAGGTAGGCCTGTGCCATTGTTTCACTGCTTGTATCTTCTGTGAATCCACTCGGATCCCCTCGCTAGATACAATGTGACCAAGAAAAGCAACGAATTGCAACCATAACTTATATTTCCTAAACTTAGCGAATAATTGTCGATCTTTGAGAGTCTGCAGAACAAATCTCAAATGACTTAAATGTTCTTCCTCATTCCTAGAGTAAATGAGAATATCATCAATAAAGACGATAACGAACAAGTCCGAGTACTGCTTGAAAACTCTGTTCATCAAATCCATGAAAGCTGTAGGAGCATTGGTTTGTCAAAATGACATGACTACAAATTCATAATGACCATACCGAGTTCTGAAGGCTATTTTTGGAATGTCACTATATCTGACTCTGAGCTGATGATAACCCGATCTGAGGTCTATCTTTGAGAAATGGCTAGCACACTGAAGTTGGTCAAACAAGTCATTAATCCTGGGGATGGGATACTTATTCTTAATTGTGACATTTTTCAAGTGTCTATAGTCAATGCACATTCTGAGAGAACCATCTTTCTTCTTTACGAACAACACTGGTGCACCCCATGGAGAAATACTAGGTCTGATGAAATCCTTATCTAGAAGGTCTTTCAACTGCTCTTTCAATTCCTTAAGCTCTGCTGGAGCCATTCTGTAAGGAGGAATAGAAAGAGGTTGCGTATCTTGAAGGAGATCAATTCCAAAGTCGATTTCCCTTTCGAGAAGAATTCCGGGAAGATCTTCTGGAAACACTTATGGAAACTCACTGAATACTGGAACTGACTCAAGAGTTGGGGTTTAAATCTAGAATCCTTAACCCGAACTAGATGATAGAGATAACCCTTAGAGATCATCTTTCAGGCCTTAAGGTAAAAAATAAATCGACCCATAGGCGCTAAGCTACTACCTTTCCATTCTAAGATTGGTTCGTATGAATATGAAAACGAACAATCCTAGTTCTACAATCGACTGAGGCATAACATGAATGTAACCAATCCATGCCTAGAATGATATCAAAGTCTACCATTTCTAACTCTACAAGATCTACTGAGGTGACTTTTTGAGAGACTGTGACAGGGCAATTTCTGTATACCCGTCTAGCTATAACTGGGTCACCGACTTGAGTAGAGACTGAGAAAGAATCTGAGAGAATTTATGGACTGACACTGAATTGGACTGCTATGTAAGGAGTTACAAAATAAAGAGTAGCCCCTGGATCTAACAATGCATAAACATCAAGGCAAAGATTCGTAACGTACCAGTGACTACATCACGAGAACCTTCCTGATATTGGCGAGCCTGAAGAGCATACAACCTGTTCTGACGCTGACCGCCACCTGTACCAGATGAGTTATCCTGCTGAGTCGGGTGACTTGCTGGTGCTGATGAAGTTGTAGACTGAGCTCTAACATTACCACTTCCTTGAACCTGTCTAGAAGGACACTCCCTCAACCCGTGACCAAACTGACCGCACACAAAACATCTTTCTTTTCTTGCAAGACACTCTCCCGGATGGTTCTTGCCACACTTAGGGCAAGTGGGGTAAGTCTTGGTCCCTGAAACACTTCCTTGAGACTGAGAGCCTCGTGCTCTAACCTTCTGGTCAAACCTGTTCTTGGAGGATGGAACACTAGATAATGAAGGGGCTGGAGATGAAAACTTCTGCTGACTCTGCGAGCGATTTCCACCACCCGATTTCTGCTGAAAATAGTCATAGTTCCCAGTCCTTGCCTTATTATTCTCTTTGTCCTGTTCCCTAATCTTATCACCCTCAACCTGCTGAGCATGATTCATAAGCCTAGAGATGTTCGTATCTCCAAGTAACTTAACATTTCTGCACTTAGTTTTCACCAAATCTGACTCTCCATACAAAAACTTATTCATCTGAGCCCTAGAGTTAGAAACCATGTGAGGAGCATACCTGGAGAGTTGGTTAAACTTGAGGCCATACTATTGTACTGTCATGTTTCCCTGCCTCAAATTCATGAATTCCTGAGCCTTTGCTTCTCTCAACTCTATTGGGAAAAATCTGTCCAGAAAGGTCTCACTAAAACAATCCCAAGTAATGGGAGCTGCATCTGTACCCCTATTTTCCTTCCACTTAGTGTACCAGATATGAGCAACATCCTTCAACTGGTATGATGCCAACTCAACCCGATCATTCCCAGTGACTTGCATTACCTCAAAGATCTTCTTGATCTAATCCAAGAAATTCTAAGGATCTTCATTAGTTTGCGATCCTAAGAACTCTGGCGGATTAATCCTAACAAAGTCACGGACCCTTACTGCTTCCGATCCACTATTTTCATTCACAGGAGCATGAACCCGATTGTTCTGGTTGGTCATACTCTATGCCAACATCTGTATGGAATTCCTGAACTCAGCATTGGAGACTTCTTGATCTGGGATTGGAGGAGCTGCATTTGCATTCCTGGCATTCGCATTCCTAGCGTAAGCTCTACGAGGAGGCATGATCTAAAATGTAGAACGTAAAGTTACATGGAATTAGATCATACCTTACGCACGATAGGAGTAACAACAAAGTGAAGTTTTCCTACAACACTTCATAGCCTCCCTCTCATTAGATGTGGTGCACTTCAAACCCATTAAAAGGACTCTACTTAGTGCGGCTTTTCAGACATCCTATGACACTTAAACCTAGTGCTCTGATACCAAGTTTTTCACGCCCCGAGCTACCCTCGAGACGCGGACACGGAACCTAGGACCACAAGTGATCCCAAGCTAACCCTGCTGGCATGATCATGAGCATACTAAAGAATATAAACTGTTACGGAAGCTAAATCATAATTTATACTTAAAAGATGGGGAATACCCATATGCTAAAACTAAGATATATGAAAACTGATGAGTTTAATACAACAAAACTATTAACTCAACGCTAAGCTGAAACTAACTATATCTGAAAATAACCTCTAAACTGGAATAGAAATACTGGGACAAGCCCCATCTAAATCTAGCAAAAACTGAAACTAAATGACTAAAAGACTGAAATGAAACTCATGACTGTGTAGTTGGAGAATGAGGACTCACCACTTAATCTGCTGAGCTGGAGATCAGAAATCAATCTATGCGTGATCTGGATGCTGAGAACCTGAACCTATATCACGAGAAGATGTAGCGCACGTATGCGTTAGTACTTGAAAGGTACTGAGCATGTAGGATAGAATAAAGCTTAAACAAAACATAACTGAACAATCACAAAAGCAAGTATAATAATCTGAACACGATATAGAGAATTCTGAGCTAACTGAATGCAATGATCAATTTATAACATCCTAAAACTGAATACTGAATATACTGATAAATGGTCAATGCAATAGAGTCTGACTGAACTGTGGGAGCTACTAATAACCGATAATAAAACCACATGAGCTAAATGTGGAGTCCGATGTATACGCCCAATCGAGAGGACCCAATATACCCTGCCAAAGGTATAATGGTATGCTGGCATGATCACTAAATTGATGCCCACAAAGGGGACTTACAACCTACTTGGCTAGTAGTTCTGCGACTATTGGTACGCTGAACCCTAGTCCAACTCGGTATTATGCTACTCCCATTGATTTATGTAGTTAACTGATTATGTCTCTATAAATATTGGATAGCTCAAAACCGAACATGCAAACTGGGAATGCAACATTTAATTTGATAATGATGCATTAAAAACTGAAGCATGTATAACTGCATAACTGAAATATCTGACCTAGCATGTGTAATTCAAGAACTAAAGAAATACAAAGCTAGGGTTGTGTAATTCATGCGATAAACTGAATAATAACTTACAATATGATTTGGAACATATATTTAATAAATTCATGAAGTTCTATCAAAGTTCTAGAAACCTTAGGTTTGATCATGATAAGAGAATTAAGAACTGATTGGAAACAAGGGACTCAATGGGTGAAAGGAACCCACTAGTGAAATTCCACATACATGGTGATGATATTCATGGAAAAACACTTAGGTTTCGGGGCTGGAACCTTGCTGCGTTCTTGAACTAGGGTTCTTGACCTTTTTTCTCCTTTTTTGCTTCTAATTTTCTAAATTTTGATTAATGATTTGACATAGGTAAGTTTTAGTTATGTTTCTAGGCTTAAACTGACTAAAATTTGATGATTTAGGGTCAAACACACGTATTTTAGAGTTTAAACGAATTGGGAAAAGACCAAAAGACCCCTGGGTAAGTTGCTGTCGGACAAAACGACGACCTGGACAGATGGTCCATCGTTCAATTGACGGTCCTTCGTTTGGTCCGTATATTGGGCCTGTTCGACAGGACTTTACTAAACGAGCATAAATTTTTACTCGGACTCTGATTTTAGCATGGTCGGTGGCTATGGAAAGCTAATTCAATTATCTATCTTTTGGTATGTCATGGGACACCTAATTCATTTCGTGCTAAAAGTTATGATCATTTGAAGTTGACCCAACTGCATTTCCCCCTTAATTGTCTGCGAATTCCCACCTACGGTAAGACCTACGGACCATGCTGGTCAATCATGGTCCTTGTCAGTGAGTGGGTGAATGGGGTGTCGATCGACGGTCACAGACTACGGACCGTAGGTCCGTCCGTCGATCAGGACTTAACCAAATTTTTTTGGGCTGAGATTTTGGGGGTTTCTGACCCCATTGACGGATGTGCAGGACGGACCGTGGGTCAGGCTACGGTCCGTCGATGGCCACCTTGGTTGCATCTGCAGGTTTTCCAAAAAACTGGTTTTTGGGTCTGTTTTGGATACGGGGTGTTACACACACTAATTGTTGTTTTATTTTCTTTGTGTCGTGCTACTTGGTAGCATATTTTTCTTGCTATCCAACTTTGATAACATTCCTTTTGAGCGGAGGGTCTATTGAAAACAGTCTCTTTACCTCATAAAGATAGAGGTAAAATAAGCATACATCCTACCTTATCCAAACCCTAGTTGTAGGATTACACTGAGCAGTGTGTTATCATTATCGAAAAAAGATAAAAGAAACATTAGTTATGACGAAGGGGAGGAACAATATAGTAATTAACAATCTTTTGTGGTCTTAATGAAAAATGCATTGCACAAAATATGGAATTTGTATCTTCAAAATAAGACGGATTACGTGTGATAACAACTAAATGTAAACTAATGGACGGAGTATATATATGTTGATGAACTCCATTTACCCAAGTCTTTGCATTAGAATATCTTAAAATGGATGGTACATGAACGTGCAGAAGTGTGTATCTTAATCAAAGCCTTTTGATGACGTACTATTTGTATTAAAACATCTTAAAATGCATATCTATGTGTGTAGTTCGAGAATGGCCCGAACCACAAGAGACTATTTTGTGCAGCCCTTGCATTTCTACCGGAGGTTCTTTCCATGTCTTGAATTTATGATATTTTAGTCACATGACATTAATTTTATGAGTTACTTTAAACCCCTACTTTCCATGAACTGGTGTAATTTATATCAATAATAATTTATAAATATTTAACAATTTTTAAAGATATATATATATATATATATATATATATATATATATATATATATATATATATATATATATATATATATATATATATATAATTTATGATATATAGAACTCTATACATCTTAAATTATAAAAATTAAAATTCTAAAATCAAAAGATCAAAAGCTTCAAATTTTACTTTTATATAATATAAATTTTTGACGAAAATATTCAATTGGTTATTTTTAATTAGCATACGTTGTTTCACCATCCAAGATAAGTATATGGGAATTTATTACTAAATTTAGACAAATCAAAGATTAGGAATTAAATATAAATAATTATAGGAAGAAAAACTTTTCCTATAGGATATGCTTCAAGTTATAGAATAGTCCTAGTATGTAAGAAAAAAAAATGGATTTTTTAAAACATGACGTGGATTTGTGCCTTATAAGGCTAAAAAATTCATGAGCATTGTAATACTCATGAATTTTTGATTCTTACTTTTAGAATCCTATAATTAACACCGTTAGGGAAAGTAACGAAATGTTACCCTTTTGGTATCAAAATATATTGAGTTGCCCTTTTGAAAATTTTGAAAAAATTTATTGCCCTTTTTATTCCGGTCTCCAAATATTAGAGCAGTAAACATCAAATTTTGTTGGGTCGGAAAACAAATAATACCAAAATGAAGATGAGTGCTTGTTTTATTAAATAATAAAAATATTTTGTACTAATAGAGCACATGAATGAGTACCTAAATGAAGTTTTTGGTTAGTATACTACAAAAAAATTGAAATATGACGGCGGTTATATTACGACGGTTCCAGTGAACCGTCTCAAATATAACATTTACGATCTTTTTAAATAGTCCATATTAAATATTTTCATTACGACAGTTTATTTTTTTGTTACGACGCTTCCAACCGTCACTAACATTTTCTAAATTTTAAAAAATTTCCTAATAAATTTAATATTTTCTTAAAATAAACTATTAAAAATAAATATTTATATACAGAGACTTTATTTCTTTTCCTTAATTAATTGAAATTTTTTATCATTCTTCCTTCATAAATAATAATCATGCTTCTCTCTCATTGTTTAATAAATTTCAAATATTTTTTCCTTTTATCTGTAAGATTTATAAAGTGAACAAAATGAACTTAATTAGCTACTAGCCAAGATTTCAATTCTCTGCCAAAATATGAGCTCCCAGAACTTTCAACTTAATTAGCTCTCAATATAACCAAATTTCTTTGAATCTCTCCCATAATTATCTCCCAATATTTTCCCAAATTCTTGGTAATTAGCTCTCAATATACCAAGATTTCACAGTGAAGGAGATTGTTCTCTCATAAATCGCACATTCAAGGAGATATGGTCAACTCTCAATCTTCTCTCCCAAATATTGTGTGAGAAATTCTACGCTTATTGTGAATCGTGAATCGAATGTAAGCTAGTTGTCTGTCTTTCCCAATCTCAATTCATGCATGTTTGAGTTCATGCATGAAGAGTTCAAGCTTTTTGTTAGGGCTTACAATCGTGAATCGATTGTAAGCTCTTAGTCTATTTTTCTGTTCAACTCGGTTTTGGGTTTGATAGGTTGTTGAGGCATCAAAATCTGCTGATGACGGTGAATCTTTTGATAAGTATCTCTAGTCAGTGCATTATCTAATCGCTATATTGATCTAGTTGATGATTGATTTTGTTGTTTTCTGATCCCATTTTTTTCCTTTTTTGTTTTAGTTGAGTTGGTGTTTGTAGGCTCTATTTATGTGTACCTTTTGATAGTATTCTAGTGAATATTTAAAACGTAAAAGTGATTTACATTGATTTAAACCTTCAGTTTAGTATGTAGAATTCTCAACACACAAGGACTAAGGCTTTAGGTCAATGACACAAGGAATTTGTGGTAGGTGCACTTCACAAGGTTGAAACATAGGTGTTGAACCAAGTATGATATCTTAGTGGACATGCGTGTATCAGTCAACACATTTTCCAACATGTTTTAATGCTAAAACAATGAATTTCTCTGTTAAAGAACAGAGAAAGTGACATGCTGTAAATAAGTAAAACTCAAATTATATGAGTAACGTCTTTGTATAATAATGATGTAAATAAGTTAACCTTTGGCCTTGAGAGGATTTCTGATTATTTAATAACTATCTAGTTTAGATTTGATTTTCAATTTATCTGTTATATAATGTGTTTTAGTCATATTCTTTTATCTTTTATTTTAATATTGTGATATCATTGAACTTTAAGTTGAATGGTTATGTTGTCCTTTCTAGCCTTGCCAATTGATAAATCTTGGATTGACGAACCACAAAACACTTCTGAATATGCAAATGGGGTAAAAAAGTTTCTTGATTTTCCCTTTGAGAATGGGTCTGTTGACAGTGATGTAATTAATTGTCCATGTCCGAGATTTGGTTTTAATAAGTGGCAAAGAAGAGGTGTAGTTCAAGAGCACCTAACGTTAAAACCTTTTCCAGTAAATTACAAAATATGGTATTTGCATGGTGAAGGCTTAAATACAACTATACCATAAACATTTCAAAGTTCACGAGTCACAGAAGAAACTTTGCAGCCTAGTAATCTAATGGAATCTAAGATTAATGAAGCATTTGGATTCAGTGGGAACAATATGAATGAACCTGATGTGACTATGAATGGAGAAGAAATATTTAATGAAGAGCATACTGAAAAGCCTAATGAATATTATACAAAGATATATGAATTGATTGAAGATGGCAAACAACCATTATATTGCAGTCTAGTGATCTAACGGAATCTATGATTAAAGACGCATTTGGATTCACTGGGAACAATATGAATGAACCTGATGTGACTATGAATGGAGAAGAAATATTTAATGAAGAGCATACTGAAAAGCCTAATGAAGATTATGCAAAGTTCTATGAATTGACCGAAGATGGCAAACAACCATTATATGAAGGGTGTACGAAGTATTCAAAATTATCCTTTCTACTCAGATTATATAGTATAAAGTGTTTGTGTTGAATGACTGATAAAGCAATGGGTATGGTGCTGGAATTGTTAAAAGATTCCTTTGAAGATTCCAAGATTCCTGTTTCCTTTTATGAGGCCAAAAAAACCATCAACAAACTTGGTCTTAATTATACCAAAATACATGCTTTTCTAAATTACTGTATGTTATATATTGTGGAACACGATGAAGGCTTGCAAGAATGCAAAAACTACAAGATATCTAGGTGGAAGGATAGTAAAAAGAAGCAACCTGTGAAGATTTTGCGCTACTTTCCATTATAATCGAGGCTGCAAAGATTGTTCATGTGCTCTACAATTGCTGAGTCTATGAGATGGAATTCTTCAGGGGGTAACCAAGATAGATTGATGAGGCATCCTAGGGATTCTCAGGCTTGGAAAACATTTGACTTGCTTCATCCTGAATTTACTTCAGATCCTCGGAATGTTCAAGTTGGCCTAGCTAGTGATGGTTTTAATCCTTTTGGAGCGATGTCATGAAGTTATAGTATTTGGCTAGTGATCCTTATTCCATATAACCGTCCTCCTTGGGAGTGTATGAAACAGTATTCATTCATTCTCTCAATGATGATTCCAGGAAACAAAATGTCTGGAAATGACATAGACGTCTACTTACAACCTCTTATCCAAGAGTTGAAGGAATTATGGAATGATGGGGTCCAGACATTAGATTCTTCAAAAGAATGAAACATTTAAAATGCGATCAGCTTTAATGTGGACAATAAGTGATTTTCCTGATCTTGGTGACTAATCTGGATGGAACACATACACTTAGTTTGCTTGCCCCACATATAACATTGCTACAGACTCCTACTGGTTGAAGCACAATAGAAAATGGTGTTTTATTGGTCATCGTCGTTTTCTTGAAAGAGGTTATCGATTTAGACAACGTCTTCGTTTTAATGGAAAAATCGAGAAACGAGAGTCACCAGTTACGTTATTAGGATCAGATATCTTGAAACAAATGGAGGGAAATTAAGGTCAATTTTGGAAAAGCACCTGATTAACATAATAAGCGCAAAAGAGAAACAAAAGCTACAGGAAAAAATATGGTTGCTAGACACGGAGAAAGAGAAGCATATATTTTGACCTTCCTTATTGGGAATCTAACTTGTTACGTCATAGCCTAGATGTTTTGCCCATTGAGAAGAATGTTTGTGATAATGTGATATATACTTTGCTTAGTGATTCTGAAAAATCAAAAGACAATCCTCAAGATCGAAAGGATCTTAGAGAAATGGGTATAAGAAAAGAACTTTGGCCAGATGAGAATGGGAATTATCGTCATTCTTTGTTTACTATTTTAAATACAAAGAAAAATGGTTTTAAAAAGGATGTATTTTTGCGAACTCTGAAGAACATCAATATGCCTGATGGATATGCAAGCAACACTACATGATGTATTGACTTGAAACAATAGAAGCTATTTGGAAGGAAGATTCATGATTTTCACATCTCATGCAAAATTTGTTACCAGTTGTAATATGTAAAGTTTTGCATGATAAGGTGACTATTGTGATAATGGAGTTGAGTTCGTTTTTTCGACACCTATGTGCCAAAAATTTAAGTCTCTCAGATCTTGACAAACTCTAGTCACGATATGTTCACACTATTAACCACTTAGATATATTATTTCCTCCCACATTCTTTTCAATCATGGTTCATTTGACTTGTCATCTGGTCGCTGAAGAAAAACCAGAGGGTCTAGTGCAGTATCGATGGATGTATTTTATGGAAAGGTAAATACAATTTCTAATTTGTTATTGGAATTTATTATTTTAGTCAATGATATAAAATTGTATCTGTTAACTGTTTATTCATCTTTTGATTAGGTATTTAGGACACTTGAATTCCTTTGTGCGAAACATGTCACAACTAGAACGTTCCATAGGGGAAGGACATGTAACAGAAGAAGCTCTTACCATTTTTCTCAATATCTTGAAGGGTTCGAGACAAGAATTAATAGACCACGTCGTGTTAATGATAGTCTTGGCGATAGAGGCTCGAAAAATTCATCTAGCTTGTTCCCACCTGTTGGTAAAGGCGTAGGATCTGAAACATTTTAGTTGTCACCAGTGGTAAAACGTCAAGCTCATTGATATGTGGTACTAAACTGTCCGCAATTCATGCCATTCATTGAGTGAGTATTTACACTGTCTTTTTATCTTATACTGTTTTTGTGTCATTGACTTTATATATGCATATATATATATATATATATATATATATATATATATATATATATATATATATATATATATATATATATTGACATTTCATGTAGTGAATTTAAAAATCATATACGAAGCCGGTGGAAGGATCGAAAGCCTTCAAGTACGGATATACAGAAGATAGTTAATAAAGATTTCATTGATTGGTTTCCTCGAAAGGTTAGTTTCATAATATATTATAGTGTTGTAAATTTAAAAATATTCCTAACACGGTTTATTTTCCAGATTATGAACCCGGATATTTTGAACACTGTATCAGATTTTGGAATTAATGCATCAATGTTTAGTCTTCCGAAATTGTCTCTTAGTTTTTCAAGAAGTCTCTTTAGAATTTTGTAGTACATGTATCTAGTAAATTGTGATACATGTATTTAGTTATTTGTGCAAGACTTTTGTTTTCTATTTTGAGTAGTATAAATAGTGATGTAGTTGATGATAGTAATCATCTCAAGTGGCCTTAAGTAGCCTATAATAAACTTGAGCATTCTCTAAAGATAATATTTTTCCTTCCATATTTCCTACAAATTGGTATCAAGAGAAGGTTTTCGTTCTTAATCTGGGGTTAGGTGAAGAAAAAATATATGGCATCCAAAGCAAATGAAGGTGCTGATTCTTCAATTGTTCTTGCTCCATTTTTTGATGGAACTGGTTTTGAATACTGGAAGATAAGAATGAGAACACATTTGAAACCTGAAATTTTGTGGACTATTGTTGCAAATGGCTTCGAAAAGCCAAACAACGATCGTGATCTTACAGTAGCAGAGATGAAAAATCTTGAGGCTAAGTATCGTCAAGATGCAAAAGCCTTGAGCAAAATCAAAATAGGAGTCTCAAGAGCATATTTTGCAAAAATTGTTACTTGTAAGACTGCAACGAAAGCTTGGGATTCTCTGGAAACTGAGGTGTATGGTGACGAAAAGGTACGCACTATAAATCTTCAAACTCTTAGAAGAGAGTTTCAAAATTTGAAGATGATCGAATCTGAAAAAATTGATGAATATTGCACAAGAGTCATGAATATTGTTAATGAAATGAGAAATCATGGTGATACAATTTCTGACTAATAAGTTGTGTAAAAGATTCTGATTAGTGTCACAGAAAAGTATGAGTACATTGTTGCTATCACTGAGGAGACGAAAGATCTTTCTATGTTTTCCATCAAAGAGCTAGTTGGATCATTTCGTGCACAAGAGAAGAGAAGAATTTTTCTTGAAGATCAACCCAAAGAGACGACTTTCCAGTCTAAAACAAATGAGAATTCTCAAAATTTCTCAAAAAATCAACAGAAGAAGAATTACAAGCCAAAAAAGAAGTAGGATCATGATGGTTCTTCTAAGAAGGTTGAAGAAAAAGGTGAGAAAAACCCTAGTCTTTTTTGTAAAGTTTGCAAAAAGACTAATCACATTGCAGAAAAATGTTGGCACAAAGACAAGCCCCAATGTAACTTTTGTAAAAAGTTTGGCCACATTGAAAAGGATTGCTGGCACAAGAAACGGGAGCAAGCAATTTTTTGTGAAAAACAGGAGGAAGAAAGGGAAGAAAACCTTTTCCTTACTTCTAAATCTGATGCTTCAACAAAAAGCAATGAATGATATGTTGATAGTGGTTGTAGTAATCACATGAGTGGAGATGAAAAGGCTTTCCTCTCCATTAATAATAGCATCTCTACTAAAGTGAGAATGGGGAATGAAGCCTTAGTTGATGCGAAAGGTAAAGGTACTATTTCGATCAACATGAAAGGAAGCGGTAAGCAAATTCATGATGTTCTTTATGTTCCTGACTTGGAAGAAAATTTTCTTAGTGTTGGTCAACTCATGGAAAATGATTATTCTCTTGTGTTTAGAGATAAGTATTGCATGATTTATAATTGAGCCAAATCAAGTCATTGTTGAAATAAAGATGATAAAAAGAAACTTCCCTTTGCAATTTCATTACAATGCATTAAAAATGAAATTGTAGATGATTCATAGATTTGGCGCAAAAGATTTTGTCACTTGAATTTTCATGGTTTGAAGCTTCTCAAGCAAAAAGACATGGTGCAAGGCCTTCCTGAGAGACATACTGAGGTGGATCCATGTGAACGTTGTATAATGGGAAAGCAACATAGGAAGTCTTTTCCAAAAGGGGTGTCTTGGAGAACAAGTGTACTTTTGAAACTAATCCATACCGACATTTGCGGACCAATGAAGACTCCATCTCTTGGAAGTCAAACGTATTTTCTAATCTTTATTAATGATTTCTCAAGAATGACTTGGGTTTATTTCTTGAAAGAAAAGTCAGAAGCATTTGCTACATTCAAGAAATTTAAAGCCCTTGTTGAGAAGCAAAAAGGTTGCAGCATCAAAACCATTCGCAGTGATAGAGGAGGTGAATACACAAGTCGAGAATTTGAAGAATATTGCAAAAATAAAGGCATTCAAAAGCAACTTACAGCAAGGTATACTACTCAACAAAATGGTGTATCCGAAAGAAGAAATAGAAGAATTGTTGAAATGGCCAGAACTATGATCAATGAGAAAGGGCTGGCAAAATATTTTTGGGTTGAAGCAGTGCATATAGCAGTTTACATCCTTAACAGGTGTCCAACAAAGACACTCAAGGACAAGACACCAGTTGAAGCTTGGAGTGGAATTAAACCTTCTGTAAGTCATTTTAAAATTTTTGGGTGTATTTGTTATGCTCATGTACCTGCTGAGAAAAGAACAAAATTGGATGAAAAAAGTCAAAAATGTATCTTTCTTGGTTATAGTGATGTGACAAAAGGATATAGGCTTCTCGATATCAAAACTAACAAACTTGTTGTTAGTAGAGATGTCATTTCTGATTAAAAAGCAACATGGAATTGGGAGGATAAAAAGGTAGAGAATACTGCTATCATATCTTCAAATCAAGAAGAGGATGAGAAAGATGAAGATGTCTCTCAAGGGGGAGAAATCCCAGATTCAGATGATGAAGAACCTCCTCCAAGAGGAACAAAAATGTTGAGTGACATTTATCAAAGATGTAACTTTGCCGGTGTTGAGCCAGAAAATTATGAAGAAGCAATAAAGCATGATGTTTGGAAGAAAGACATGGAAGAAGAAATTTGGATGATTGAAAAAAATAATACTTGGGAAATTATGGTTATACCCAGAGAAAGAGAAGTAAGTCTAAAACGGATTTACAAAATCAAACTCAATCAGGAAGGAGATATTGAAAAGCACTAAGCAAGGTTGGTTGCTAGAGGTTTCACGTAAAAACCAAGTATTAATTTTTATGAAACTTTCTCTCCAGTTGCTCGTCTTGAGACAATTAGAACTGTAATTGCTGTTAATGCACAAAAGAAATGGAAGATATTTCAACTTGATGTTAAATCTGCTTTTCTTAATGGAAAACTTGAAGAAGAGATTTATTTTGAGCAACCTCAGGGATTTTTTGTTCAAGGGGGAGAAAAGAAGGTTTACAGGCTAAAAAAAGCTCTTTGCGGGCTGAAGCAATCTCCAAGAGCCTGGTACAATGAAATTGATACATACTTTCTGAAAAAAGAAGTTTCAGAGAAGTAAAAGTGAAGCCACTTTGTATGTGAAGAAAGAACATGTTATCATTATCATTGTTTGTCTCTATGTGGATGATCTTCTCTTTACGGGAAATGATGTAAAGATGATGCAAAATTTCAAGCAAGATATGATGCAAGCTTATGAAATGATTGATCTTGGGTTGCTAAATTATTTCTTGGGCATCGAAGTTTCTCAAGTGAAAGAAGGAATATTCATGTCTCAAAAGAAGTATACTAAAAGTATTCTTCAAAAATTCAAAATGATGTATTGCAGGTCTGTGACCATACCATTAGCAGGAAATGAGAAGTTTAGAAAAGATGATGGAGAAAACAAAGCTAATAGCTCACTTTATAGGAGCTTGATTGGAAGTTTGCTATATCTTACTTCAACAAGTCCATATATTATGTTTGCTGCTAGTTTATTATCCAGATTCATGCAAGAACCAAGCCAAGTGCATTATGGAGCTGCAAAGTGTGTTCTACGCTACTTGCAAGGAATAATGGATTATGGAATAATGTACAAATTTGGTGGAGATTTGAACTTAATTGGTTATTCTCATAGTGATTGGGCTGGGAGTATAGATGACATGAAGAGTACTTCTGGTTATGCTTTCTTATTTGGATCAAGTTTTTGTTCTTGGTTATCAAAAAAACAAAGTGTTGTTGCTCAATCCACTGCCAAAGCAGAAGATGTTTCAGCATCCAAGGCTACTTCTCAAGCTATTTGGCTTAGGATAATATTTGAAGACATTGGTGAAAAACAAAAAAAAAGGATTGTTCTGTATTGTGATAACAAATCAGCAATTGCAATTGCCAAGAATCCAGTCAGCCATGAAAGATCAAAGCATATTTCCATCAAGTATAATTTTATCCGAGAAGCACAAGAGAAAGGCGAAATTCAGTTGCATTATTTTTAGACAGGAGAAAGACTTCCTGACATCTTCACCAAAGCACCTCCTAGAGAAAATTTTTGCTATCTTCGAGAACGCATTGGAGTTATCAAGCAAATGCATTAAGGGGGAGTGTTGGAATTAATGCATCAATGTTTAGTCTTCCGAAATTGTCTCTTTGTTTTTCAAGAAGTCTCTTTAGAATTTCGTAGTACATGTATCTAGTAAATTGTGATACATGTATTTAGTTATTTGTTCAAGACTTTTTATTTTCTATTTTGAGTAGTATAAATAGTGATGTAGTTGATGATTGTAATCATCTCAAGTTGCCTTAAGTAGCCTATAATAAACTTGAGCATTCTCTAAAGATAATATTTTCCTTCCATATTTCCTACATCAGATGACCTTAAGTTTCTAGTAAATGGTTCAGCACCACATGCTAGAAGGTTTACAATATTTAATATCAATGGAATCAAATTTCGGACCACAAGTCGTGAACATGACCTGAAAACTCAGAATAGTGGAGTTTTTCTGACTTCGTCCACATCTTGTATTGCTAGCAGTTCTGATGGAAACTTTAGGCTAGCCGATTTGCCTTACTATGGAATATTGGAAGACATTATCGAACTCAACTATTAAGGTCAATTTAAAGTTACATTATTCAAATGTAAATGGGATGACACAACTAGGGACAGAGGGTTTAAAAAGGATTCATGGGGATTTCCTTCTATTAATTTTTCACAATTGATTCACAATGGTGATCGTGAAGAGCATGATCCATTCATTGAAGCTTCACAAGCTCAAATGGTATATTATGTGGATGATGAGTTGGATAAAAGCTGGAGTACAGTTACTCACTTGAGTCCAAGAGACTTGTATGATATGGGAGAGCAAGGAGAAAATGAAGTTCTTGATAGTAAATTTACTGAGCAAGATTCAGATCAATTTTTTGGTGACATCAATGATCTAATCTTGTGTACAGAGGATGAAGCTGATGAATTGCCAGTTTAAGACTAGATTGGTTTAAGATTAAAGTCACTTTTTGGTTTCTCTGACTATTTTACTAAGCTACTTTCGTTCATTAGTTAAGCTTCAGTTGATTTTTTCTTGATGTATTCCATTTGTATGACTCTTTTAATTAGACTAATTTTGTTTATTGTACTTGCGTTTGAATCATTTTACTTCAGCTACTTAAATAAATCTTGATTATATCTTTGTTGTCTTTAAAATTTGCAATATGTGTGCAAGTTTATAATTTTTTTTAATGTGTATGCAGGGTTCTGAAGTAAAATCAGTATAAAAATATGTTCAAATCAGCGGCAAGCTCTTCTCTTGCTCCAGCTTACATCCATCAATCTCAGGCTCAAGCTTCATCATCAAAAACAAGACAACATGTTCCATCTTCATCAACTGATGGAGACTCTTCACAATCTGTTCCATCTACTTTTGATGGAGTTTCTTCAAAGCCAACAAAACATAAAGACAATCATGATTGGTTTGTCGATGTTATAGGTACATATAAATGATAAAACTTATTATAATTTTTAACCTTCTTAGGAACTAACGTAAATTTGGTCTTTATTTTGTTATAGATCAAAATCAAGTAACAAATATGGTTAGAATGAAGATCAGGGAACTGACATTACTCTTTGAAGGCTCAATTTCTCTTTATGATTGATTATCAAAAGGCAAAGAGATGGGTTGGCAGTAATCCTAAAAAAGTTGAAGAACCACAGGCATAAACTATGGCATGCCGCAGAAAATCCATTATTGAGTAAAGAAGAGATCATTAGAAAATATCCAAATGGCATACCCATGGATCAATGGTCACTGTTTGTCAATTATCGTATGGACGAGAAAACACTAGTACTTAATTCTTCCTTTTTTCCTTTCTATTACTTGTTTTTCTCTGCCATTATTGTGGATCTTTTATTTACTTTCTACTCCTTCTTTTCTATCACATATTTCTTCTTTACATGAAGTTAACTGTTGATATTGTTCCAATTTAACCTGTAGAAACTTTGCAAGCAGAATCAACAGATTCGACAAAATCAAATTCCTCACACAAGAGCTGCTAAGAGTTTGTCTAGAAGAAGAGCTGAAATGGCAGTTTAATACAATGTTTTTAGGCATATACACTCTTAATTAATTATTAATGTCTTACAATTTAAAAATTTTAGAGGGCAAAGGGAAAAGATATTGATCGAGGCAAATGTGGACTGAGACTCATAAGAAAAAAGATGGAAGTTATGTAGCTGAGTCGGCTAGAGAGATTGGGGTAAGTATCTTTTAATATATGATTACTCGAGTAGCTATTTAATCATATTTCTGGTTTTTGTGAAAGCAAAAAAACAAATGCTTCAATTGTGATACTGAAATTGAGGACCAAAAACTACTTCCCTTAAACACGATAGTCTTAATGTTATTGTTTTCTTTTTCTGTGCGTTTAGTTGATGTTGTTGTCGTATCGGTATTAGCCTATGCACTAAAATGCAACAGGGAAGTCTTCCTTTGAGTAGTAATTCTACTATGCAGCAGCAACAACCTGTTGTTCTTGCCCCTTCTTCTTAATGGGTTGCTTGTTGTGAAGCACTACTCCTAATTAGGCATTAAGAACTTATTTTACGAACTTTAGACTTAAAAGTGTGTGAATTTCTACTAAAATCTCATTTGATGTTTGCAATCGTTATTCAAGTATCTACTTAATGATATGGCCAACAAGTAAGTAATAAATAAGTTACTACTCAAAACTCCATATATTTGCAGCATTTCCATTCATATTTCTTCAGTATCTACTTGGTTGCAGCCGCTTCTAAAATTAACAATAACAAAGTCCCATCAACTCTAGAATCAGAGACTATAGCATTTGAAGACATTACCAAATTGTACAATCTGAAAAATTTATAATTCGAAGATACATGGCCCCTCTATCTTCATAGAGTCATCAACTAGTACTTGACAACAATAGTATGTTGTTTTTCTTTTACATAGGATAAATTGAAGAAATTTGAATTCAAAGGCCAGAAGTATTCTCGAAGTTTCACCTAATGATGCACTTGACATAGTACTTGGTCCCGAACATCCAGGCCGTGTTCGAGCGCTAGGCTTGGGTGTTGTTAAAACTATGGCATTCATAAAACATCTAGGAGATTTATGCATGTTAATGTGAGTTCATCTAGCTCTAGCAATCCAACTCCAAAGTGGAAGCAAGAGTTGACGAGTACAAATTGCACGCTAATCTATAGTTCCATGTACAATTAGAATATTTCTCAGTGCACAGAGAGCCCAAAGTGTATATCTAAGTTACTTAGACTCTAACAATGATGCTCTCATTATGAATATTTGTTTTGTGAATTAACTTTTTATTAGGATCACAAAATGAAATATACGGTATCTAAATTTTCAATAGCGGAGAAAGCTAAAACATATATATCTTGAAAAGAGCAGATATTCTTTTCACATTCTACTGGATCGTTGAATCTTAGTGCATGATAATTTGGAAGTTACCTCTAAAGAATGCATAATGTATGGGGAAATTCCTTCATTTTAGTATAAATTTTGGTATCTTTAATCTCTTTAGTTTTTTGTGGTATGAATCTATGGTACAATGGCAAGTTGATTACTCTGTCTTATGTGAAAAAAATAAGTGCATTTGTTCTGGATACTGACCTCTGAAATTGATTTATAGGCCACTTGCAGATTTTTTTTGGATTTGCTTTTACCTTTTTCCTCAATAAACGTATTAGCTACTTAAGAGAGATATTCATATATTTGTTTCTTCTCTTTTTTACCCCCATTCCTTCAAGTGGGACATGGTCCGTGCAAGTGTCACCTATTGTGTGTTGCATATTTGGGATTTTACTGGACAATCTAAGCATTATTGGGGATATCATCTGCTCTAATATGCCTCTAGGATGAGGGGAACGTTGTAATTCGGCAGTGTCCACATATGGAGTATGATTTTTTCTGTAAACGTTGTTCTTGACTTGAACTATTCAAATGCTAGTCTTGGTTTTTTTCCGTTTTGATGACCGAAAACAAGTGTATATCTAAGCCCCAAATGCATCTGTCTATCTTCTTTGTTTGCAATTATTTGAAGCTCATGCTCAATAACGTTTGCAATATGGGCTTAGGGTTATATTTCTCTACATGTCATATTTTACTTGTTTTCATTAGTACGATAAACGATTGAACGGAATGAATCATACGAAGATCTGCCCTTAAGAATATTTCGTGATCGTAGCCCCCTTCCTTTTTCCTAGTGACCAATATGTAGTAGCCGTAGCATCTGCCATGTTTCACTTAACAATGTTATCAAGTTTTGGAGATGTTGAAAGTATATGTCATACAATTATGGTTTCTAAATACAATAGTGTCATATGTTGGTAGTATTCAAATCCTGTATGTTAATAGAACTTTGGTTCAAATGTATAATCTGTTTATATGGTAAAATCTAATGGGCAGTAGAAATAAATTCAGTGAAACAAGTATTATTGATTTCATCGCCATAGTTCATTTACCGCAAAGAGAGAATTAGGCGTTGATTAATGTCCAAAAATTGAGCTGAAACAAGAAATGAAATTGTGCTTTAACAGACTTGGTATTCCATTTGATGAGCATCGATGAAGTGGCTTTGTTTATTTGCATAAGATTTTTTCAATTTGTTTTTGGACAGCATTCTACAAGTACATAATGTCGTTACTATCTTTATAGTAGGTTTCCCTGTTACAAAATAATTAGTGGGTTGTATTAATACTTATAGTCATTCTCTAATGCATATTTGTTTTTGCAGGCCTCAGATATATAGAGTGGTGCTCATCAGTCACCAATCAGACCAACCATCGATTAGAATATTCAGATGAAAGTAAAAATGATGGAGGACTAAGTATAAACTAGAAATCATTTTTAGTATATTTTTTGGATATTCTCTTTGAATGCCACTTGAAATTGGTATTTTGATGATGTAATTTTGAAGTTTTAAATAACACTTGAAATTGGTATTTTGATGATGTAATTTTGAAGTTTTAAATAACACTTGAAATTGGTATTTTGATGATGTAATTTTGGAGCTTTGAATAACACCAGTATTTTGATGATGTAATTTTGGAGTACTTTTGTTTAATATAATGAATATTTTGTTCCTTTGATCTTTTATGTTGGGTTAAAACTACTCATTATAGAAATTTAAACATATAGGTTGCAATAAATAGGATGTAAATATGAATTGCAAAAATTAGAATATATGATTATTTATGCCACGAACTTATCGTTACGGCGTTTTCAAACCGTCTTGATACATAATCGATTTTTTTAAGATTATGACGATTGTAAATCGGTGCTCTATACAACAAAAAATATCGCATTACCAAAGGAATATTGCAACGATTTTTATATGTATATTACGACGGTTTCTAGAAATCGTCGTAATACATTTGTGACAGGCAAGATTATGACATTTTCGTAAAACGTCGTTAAAGTGCATTGTCACGGTTTGAAACCGGCATATTACCTATAAAAACCCATCGTAATAACCCCAGTTTTTTGTACTGGTATTTGTTTTCAGGCTTCATACATAGCCACCCCCTTAAACTTGTCAGGATATCGCATTTAGAAACTTAAATTAAGTCATGTTTCAATTGAACACTTCAATGCCTAATAAAGTGTTCCAATATTAGACACTTTCTGTTCAAATTTTTAAAAACCTTTTACACGTGTTTTCATTCCTCGGTTATGTAGTTAAGTTAAGCACATAAAATATGTTCTCCTTGAATTATATGCATCAACCTGAAGTTGAAAATATCTTAAGTTTTTATCGCTTATTAAGGCGAATACATAGAATTAAAAGAGACGATACACATTTTTTATGTTGTTAACTTAACTATTTGATAGATTAATGGGAACACACACAAAAAAAATTTCAAAATTTAAATCGGAAGTGTTCTAATTAAAACACTTAATAGAATTTGCGGTGTCCAATGAAACAAAGCTTAGTTTGAGTGTCTAAATGAAATATTATTGAAAGTTTAAGGGGTCGCCTATGTATTAAGCCTTGTTATAAATATCTTGAAATGCATGTCATACTGGTCCATGAAGTAGTAGAATTATATATCTTAACGTAGTCTTTGTTGAGTTTTTATGTTAGAGTATCTTTAAGATTCCAGACTGCTGAATTTTATATGGAATGGCCAGCTGATATCATTGACATCAGGGGAAGAGCTATAACCATCGGAGGAATATACTATATATATATATATATATATATATATATATATATATATATATATGTATGTATATATATATACACACACACACACTAGTAGAATTACTCGCGCTTCGTAGTGGGAGATACAACCATTGGAGGCATTTAATATCACGAAATTTATAGAATAATACTTAAAATCTATCAGTCATTAAAACTGAAACACTATATTATCGTACATACAAGATTACGTAGTAACAAACATTAATAATGTTCCATAAAATGAAAATTACCACATTTTATCACTTATCGTTAATAACATAAGCATTAATTAATGTCTGTAAAAATACATACCATCAATGAGACAATTAACGGGAACAAAGCATACAAATATTTAATTGTGAAGAAGAAGAAGAAGAGTTCCAGAATTTTCATTATTTTGAAATGAGAGAAAATCCCTCTATTTATAGATAACAAAGGGTAGTGTGAATAAATGTTTATTGTGTCTTATCGGAAAGGTTACAAATATTTGGAAAAGTTGCAACCTTTCGGAAACGTCATAATCTTTCATAAAAGGCGCAACATTTTATAAAAGTCGCAGCTCATCACTAAAGTCACAATTTTTCATAAAAGCCGGAACTCTTTATTAAATTTCTCAATTTTTCATAAAATTCACAACTTTTCATGAACGGGAAAGATTATCTTGGAAAGAAATAAATTAAAAGGAAATTCTGGTTTGTGGTAGCGCCACGTAGGCGGACCTAAGGTTTTCTTAAATATATATATATATATATGTATATATATATATAGTCTTGGGCACGTGCGTTACACATGTATTTCATGCTAAGTTATGTGGAGTTATAATGATATTTATATACTCTGACACATGTATGTTGCTCGTGTATCCCATGCTAATTAAATATAAGATCTTTGAAAATATTATAATAAGTGTGTGATAAGTTGCACAAAAATTGAAGAGAAATATACAAGTTCAAACTAATGACTTCAATTATGCAATCCTTATAATATATCAAGTATTTCATTTGATAAAAAAAGTCTTTTATTTAATATGTCATAACTCATAATTTAAATGCCAAGTGTGATTTCAAAATATTTATTGTCTTTGGGTTTTTCATATTATTCACCTTTGTAGTCTCCACCTTTTCACATTTGCATACATATTAAGAAGTTGTAAAATGATGAGAGTAGTATTTTGGAAAAGTTAAATAAAAATTTGATCAATCTATGTCTTCTTTAAGATAGCTTGTAGATGACCATTGTGTGATAACTTGCATAGTAATTAAGGAGAATATACAAGCTTAAACAAATGAATGATGAGTCTATTCAATCAAGAATATTGTCACGCCTCGAATCTACACCTTGGGCAAGACTGACACTGAGAGCCATTGTTAGCCCCCAAGAAAACCCTTGGTCTAGCTTACTTACTCAATGAAAGACTTAAAAACACAAGAATATTCTAAATAAAGAACTTGTGAAATAAACTAAGAATGTCTTAAAAGAAACATTCAATAGACCAAAATAGCTACTACAGTCTCATAGCAAAACATCTGGAATACAAATCTAAAAGACTCATAACTAACTTTCTGACTATCTATGAAGCCTCTAAAACAACTGAGATGGAGGTTGGGACAAGCCCCACAACATCCTAATGAATTAATATAATAATTGGAAGAATAAAAAGGAGTCCTTCGAAATGCAAGGAGGCACACCAACTTACTATGGAGTTCTCACTGAATCAACGATGCGCTGCTTGCTGATCCTAGTTACCTGCGTCTGCATCATAAGACGATGCAGACAAACTGACATCAGTACATTGATTGTACGAGTATGCTAGTTAGAATGCTAAACATAAAATAAACTTGAAAAGAGTCCCAAAGTAACACTTACCTAGGCTTTACTTAACTCAACTAAACTTAATTGATTTCAATATAAAGTAGTGTAAATAAATGCAGTATAAAGAAAAGCTTTAAAATATGATTTTCAACTCTGTGTATTTAGAAATACAACAATAACTCTGTATATATGCAAAGATACAATATGAACTCTATTTGTATACAAATATACAATTATTTCTGATGTATATAAAAATACAAAAATATTGTTGTGTAGTTTCTCTAACCGACAACAATCATTTAAGAGCTATAGTGATGATACAACACTTTACCTCATGCTGCCAAGGACCATCCTATACCTTGCAAGGGTATATGACCTAACTCACTTAGTGGATCCAGTAATCTATGTGTCACGACCCAGATCGTCGTGATTGGTACCCACACTATAACTCGGTGGGTGAACCACTACTAGAGACCAACTAAAGAAATAAACCAAAACAACAAAGGCTTTAAGTTACAAAAGCAACTTAGGGCTCGTTTGGCCATAGATTTCCCAAATATTATTTGGGGGGAAATTTGGCATATAATGTTTGTCCATACAATTTGCCATTATTTGGCAAATATTTTTGGCAAATATCCCTAATTCCCAAATACTAGTTTTTTCTAGTATTTGGGCCAAATCTCATTATTTGGGATCTTTTGAAAGTTAACATTTTACCCCAAACTTTTATCTTTTACAAAAATACCCTCTATAGTAGTTGCTTGCGTTGTATTACATAATCTTTTACGTGAACACCAGAATAGTGATAAAATATTTAGTGAATATTAAATAATGATATGATTATTGATGAAAATGATGAAAAATTGGCTCAAGGTAACAAAGTCATGTACTTTGTCTACTTCACGATGTATGGAATGATGCTTGTTACACTCACTCCAAATTACCACATTGCTCTAGTGTCATGGACACTATTTGTTATTGTTATAACGAGCATCCAATTGACTTGCAATACAAACTTATAGTTAATTTTGATAGTTTTGAAAAATTATAGTTAGTTTTGATATTTTTCTAAAAATGTGAAATATATTTCCCAAATTCTATGGCCAAATACATGGTGAAATTTCACTCAAATTTTCACTCAAATAATATTTGCCAAGAATATTTGGAAATCTATGGCCAAACGCTAGCTTAATAACTAATATAAGGTTGCATTACTAAATAAAGATCTAAGAACTAACTAACAATGCAGAAGATAAACCTTAAATTTGAAAGTCAATATACCAAAACTAGAAACGAAAACCAAGTCTAACTAGAATTTCTAATGAACTATCTCACTAACTTAAATAAGGTCTAGGTCCGAAAATGGTAGACATAGACTAAAGAGAATTCTATGGAAGCCCGAATGATGTGTGTAACAACCCTAAAAATGAATAAGATCAAGACTTAGGGTGTCAAGAATGCTTGCCAATAAACCAAAGTTCACACGGACTGATACGCGTAGAACCAGACCTTAGAACCCTTACTACGACCAATTCAACTAACTTGGGGATTTAGTTGAGCTTGGAAAGGTTGGGACCAACCATGTAAGGCTCTCGAAAACTAAGATTTAATCGAAGGAGTCTTTACCAGACTTAAAAGAAGAAATCTTAAGTTTTGAAGGTCTAGGGGTAAAATGGTCTTTTACCAGGCTAAGGGTAATATCATAATTACCCTAAATATATAATTAATTAATTATTTCATAAGACGGAGGGGCAATTTTGGGAGAGAGAGCCGAAATTTAACTCTTGGAGTAGAGTCTTGCTCCACCCGGGTTCGAACCTAGGTGGAAGCAATGATTTAAATTACTTTCATTTAAGGTTGATAAATTAATTTAATTCATTAATAATTATTAAGCTGATTTAATAAAAAGGAAAATCAGATTTTTATTAAGTTAATTAAAATCCTATTTTTGACTAAGTCTTAAGTTTAGTCTCCTAATCCTAAAACAACACCCTCTCTCACGTTTCTCAACTCTCTCTCACGTTCTCAATCTCTCTCTCACGTTGTTCTGCCAAACACATCAAAAACCAGAAAAAAATTCATCAAGAGTTCTTCACACTTGAAGAACTCACAAGAATTTTTAAGTAAAAGACAAAGTAATCAAAACGTCAAGGCTAAGAGAGGTTCATCGAGTAGGGTGTACGTTGAAGTAAATTGGGCGTGGTTTGGAGGATTTTCCGGGCAGCAGCTTCACGCTTGAATAACGTCCAAAGGTATGGGTTTCTCTCATGGAATTCTTTCTCCAAGAGTACTTTCTTTCGAACGCTTCTTAAACTCTTGAAACTAAGGTTGTTCCCCTTCGTATGTCCTTGTCCTTAGCTCCCAAATGAATTTGTAGGATGGGTATGTTGTTCTGATAGATTTTAGCATGAATGATGTGTTTAAATTAAATACGAACGTGTTTATGTGCGGGAAATCACGATAATGATCATCAAAATATGACCGGAAAAGTTGATGTATAGGTGTGTATAGGGCAGTGTTTTAGTCACTGTTTTGGGGTGTATAAGTTGTGTATTTATTGTGTATTTTATGTGTGTAATGGGTGTACAATGTGATGTTCATTATAATGAGATATTGTGAATTGAATAACCATCTTATAGCTATCTAAACTTATGAAAAAAATGCACCTAAAAATGGTTGGAGAAGGACTAAAATTTCCAGATTTTTGTATCTATCAAAAGTGTCAAATTTTGTGTTTTTAAAATAAAATAAAATAAGTGAGGTCAATGGGAATCGAACACAAGACCTCACCAGTGAAAGAAGCTGGAAAAAAAATGGAAAAAATGTGAAGAAGCGAAGGGGAATCGAACCCCTTAGCTACTGGTGTCGCGAAAGAGAAAAGGAAAAAATAAAAATAAAAGAGGGGATGGGGAATCAAACTCGCGACCTGCCCTCGCGAAAAGAAAAGAAAAATAAAGGGGGGGCTGGGGGTTCGAACTCGCGACCAGCCCTGCCCTCGCGAAAAGAAAAGAAAAATAAAGGGGGGCTGGGGGTTCGAACTCGCGACCAGCCCTGCCCTCGCGAAAAGAAATGAAAAATAAAGGGGGCTGGGGATCGAACTCGCGACCAGCCCTGCCCTCGCGAAAAGGAAAGAAAAAATAAATTAAAGGGAGGCGTGGGATTCGAACCCACGACCTCCCAGTAAGCGCGAAGGAAAGGTTTTTTTTTTTTTTTTACAAGAAAAAAATAGAGGGGCTGTGGGGGTTCGAACCCACCACCTCACAGCCCCCTCAGCGAAAATGAAACAAAAATAAAGGGGGCTGTGGGGGTTCGAACCCACAACCTCCCTATTGCAGTGGATTTTATTAAAATTAAAATTAAAGAGGTTGTGGGGGCTCGAATCCCCAACCCTTTGGTTAATTAAGAGTGAAATTAAAATAGAAAATTAATCCTTCAATATAAATGTTGAGATTTAATTTAGAATCTAATGTCATGAATATTAGAAATAAAATTAATGAAAAAAAAATATAAATGATATTCAAGTGATTCAAGATTTGGGTTCCTTTACCCAAAACTTCGTATTGACGCATAAGTCATACGTGAGTAAAATATCCAAAATAATGCCATCTACTTAGATCAAAAATTAAGATCTTGGCATATATACAAGATACATAAGTCTTGTACTATATAATCTTAGGAAAGTAAGAATCACTTAGCGAATTATGAATGAAGCCCCATGGCTTGTATGTATAGACACATAAGTCTAACATACGTTCAAAAGTAAGTGAACCTAAGATGTATGTAGTGAAATGACGAACCTTAGGAGGGTTAAGTATGAGTGTAAGATACACTAAAAGACCTAATGCATTAGTATATGATGAAATGAACCTTCACGTAATAAGAGGTGAGTAACTATGAAAAGAAAAGGTGCTAATAATGAAGAATGTGGTGACAACATGATATGAGGCTAATGTAAAAGATGAGAACAATCTCAAATGAGCCTAAGTAATTGTTACCAAAACGTACTCACCTATGAGAGCGTAAAGTTGATGAAGAAATCAGTCTCTATGAACACTCTAATGAAAGTATTGAGATTAACACACTTAATACTAATGATGAGATGAGAAATCATCTATTGAGCTATGATGTCCTCATACTAGAAGCCAACTTCCATTACGTATGAGTTGAATGTAAAGGAACTTTATACTGAGCACCGATAGACTAGCTATGAGCGGTGATGCCTTCTTTCGGCAAGGACGGAGGTTCACGTAACTCTCATGAGATGAGACTGTACGGCTTGCCGGGTATGGGTCTCCTTATATCTCCTAATCTTTGAACCTATACTGCCAATATAGGGATCTGGCGGGGTTAAATTCCCATGTACGCTAGCATGTTTATTGGGTCACTTTGGCCGGTTATTCCACCTCTTTTCGGTGTGGGGGAGACACTGGATTTCATGATGCTCACATGATCTGTGTCGGTTAAAGTTAAAGTTCCCAACGAATGAATGAGGCCAGCCTCCAATGAAGCACATAAAGAAATGAATGATACCGAAGGTGTTAGGATAGGATAATCAAGAGGTGAGCTAGACTCAGGTAATGACATTAGGTTATTCCTGATCATTGCACAGCAAACCCGATGCAAGTCTTAAACTACACCCTAGGTATAGCTGGTGTTCACACTGGCCTATGAATGAAATGTAATGAAGTACGTATGAATGAATGAAGCAGACTCTGTGTTTGCTGATGAAGACTCCCTAGTTGAAGTCCCATATGTTGAGCCCTCATTTTGGAAAGTCTTATTGTTAATTCCATGGTTCCAAGGTCTCATGGCATATGAATGAATGATACGATAGAAGCTATGTGTTATGTGTTATGTGCTATGATATGTGCTATATGAAGATGATATGTGCTGTGTGCAATGCGATATTTAATATGATGCATGTTACTCTCATGGCATGACCTTAGTAACTCAATTTGGAAAGTTCACTAACTTTCCTAATCTCAAATTGACAAGTCTACTGACTTGACTTCCAAATATCATGTTGTTAGGAAAGAACTATTCTTTCTCATGCATGTCCGTGGTGTGTGCTTGCATATACCCATACTTAGTACAAGTGTGTACTAACCCCTACAAACTTTACTATTTTAGGTACATGCACAGGTGGACGATAGAGCTACAAGATTGTCGTTGCAGATATCCGGACGTCAACATTCATCCGGAGTTTGGTAGGTCCTCATGCTTTCGAGGATGCTACTGCTTTACATTCTAGCGTAGTTTTAGAGTTGAGCTAGTGGAGCATGTTCCATTAGCGTTTCTTTCCTATTTTTATTTAGACTTTGTATTGATGCCATTTCGGCAATTATACACTTAATACTTATTGATTTCTTTCTTTCAGTTATTTATCTTATAATGTTAGATGGTTGATGGTGAACAATTATGAAATGAACAGAATGTTTAATAAGTATGTTAAGGAAACAAAAAGTTTCAAATTTTTCCCTAAAATTAACCTAGATGAAGTATGAATGACGTAAGTAGGATTGTCTGCGACCTCTGAGAGGTCAACGACGTCGGTCTCGTCTGGGGTCTAGATTCCAGTCGTGACAATGTGGCTCACCCTTGAACTCGAAGCGATCACCAATCTCCTAAGTGCGATATGTCAATAGTCGCGTGAATATGCTCTATACTCAACAAAAATAACAACAAGTGCAGAATCAATACACAACACCCTTTTACTGGTACGATCACGTGTCTATCCCAATAGTGTAACATAAAGAAACAATTACAACATTCTAACACAAGCATCAATATCAACATATTCAATACTATCATAAGAATCAATATCACAATCATCACATAGTGGGTACTCTCATGAAACCCAAAATCAAACTGTTAGTATGCCGGAACATGGCAATCTGATCTAATTTTTATGCCGGAACGTGGCAACCAATCCAATTTAGCATGCCGAAATGTGGTAATCGGATCCAAGTTAGAGTGTCAGAACATGGAAGTCGATCCCAATCACACATCAATAACAATTCAATATCACACATTCAATTCATGATTTTATGGTATCAACATTCATATATGTCCTTTCAACATCTATGATCAATATTGCAACATACAAACATATACAAGTACCACAATGAAGCAAAGAAAGTGTATATAAGACAATCATAGAATAACAACCATCACCTACCTCGAAACAAGATTGAAACCCTTCTTGATCCTTCCCTTTCTAGATTCGCTCCACTTGTTCGTGGTCTACAAATAATAATTTATATACGTGAATCAAATAAGAAACACTAAATTCCCGAAATACTAACAAACTATGAACCCTAGTTCAAACCCATGACCCCAACTAGTCAATTTAGGGATAATTCCACCACATGATTCTTCAAGAATTCCTTCCACATCAATATTGACCCATTCTAAAATGTTCTACGGATCAAAAAAACAAATTCAGCGAGTGAAAAGCTTACCTCTAGATTTAAGAATGGTTGAAAATGAGTTGGAAAAGCCCAGGAGTCGTTTCTTAACTCAAAAAATCAAAAAATCAAAAAATACAAACTAAAGCCGCCTAATAGTTTTATTTATGATTTTACAACCTGTCATCCCGCTACAATGACACCCATTCCACTGTAGCAGTAGTCATTCAGTTCCAGTGGCATAAACAGAACCAATAGCTTCCCTCGAAAAAATCCCAAAATCCTGTAATTCCATCTCCGCATCACCCACTACAATAGCGTCGCTGCAGTGGCAAGATTGCCACTGTAGCGGCACTAAGTGAGGCAGTGAGCTCATTAAGGGAATTCGACTTCTGCCTTTTTACAACATACTCTTAACTCACTATGCTCGAAAAGTGACCTTATCGCCAAGATCGATTCCCGATGATCTACTTATCCAAATTCAATTATGTAAAGTAATAATAATTCCTTCACAAGTTATCTAACCGATTATGTAATCAATTCCACATTTACTCCACAAGATTTCTACCAGATTTCCTTACACCTTGATGACTCTAAATTCCTTCAAATCTGAATAAGGTTGGGAAAATCCTACTACTTAGAAAAAGTTTTGTCCAGCCTCGATTTTTCCCCATTGGCATTCCTATAACGATAAAACCCGATCATTATAATAGATACCAATTTAGTCCCGGGTGATAAACTACGAAAGGTAGTCTAGAAAAGGAAGAAGGTAATACCTGATTCAATGAACAACTGCGGATAATTGTCTCACGTATCCTTCTCGATCTCCCAAGTATCTTCCTTAACCGTACGATGTTTCCATTGAACCTTTACGGACTTAATCTCCTTGGTCCTCAACTTACGAACATCAGGATCAAGCATAACAATCGGTTCCTCATCATATTGGAGGTCATTGTCTAGCACTATTGAGTCCCACTTAATGATATAGTGACCATCACCGTGATATATCATCAACATAGAACATAAAATACGGAATGTACACCGGAAAAAAATATGGGGTAACGCCAATATATACGCCACTGGTCCTACATATTCAACGATGTCAAAGGGACCAATATAGCGAGGACTCAACTTACCCCTCTTACCAAATCTGATCACCCATTTCATGGTGATAACTTAAGAAGAACATTCTTGCCTGTTTGGAATTCCATGTCTCTCACCTTGTGGTCCGCGTACTTCTTTTGTCTACTCTGCGTGGCTAGAAGTTTAGCTTGAATTCTCATTACCTTATCTTGAACATTCCTCACTAAGTCAATCCCCAAAGGTTTTATATCTCCAAATTCGAACTAACCTATGGGCGATCTACATCCCCTCCCATATAATGCCTCAAATGGTGCCATATCAATGCTCATGTAACGACCTAAAGTACCCCTTAGGAGTTATGGCACTCTTGAATCATCACACAACGTACTTGACCTCTCAGAGGTCTTGTACAAGCCCTTAGACATCATTCATTGCATACATGTATGAAAAGTAGTGTGGAATTTTAAAATTTTTCACACGCATAATATCTTAAAATATCTTTCATATCAAACGATAGAAAACACTAAGTCTGATCATATGCCAATCTTAGACTCAAGAATAGTTGGGACACGACCCATACAATCGAATATAGAAAAATAATGTCTATTACAATACATTCAATAAAAGAAATCTAAAGATAGTAATGACCTCGAATAGAGTGAGGACATACCCCAACTTTGCTTGAACGATTACTATATTCCAAGCTTCCTTCGAGAAATCTCTCACCTTCAACCTACAACTTTAGATATAGACAAAAAGTATGGAATTAGTACAATGTATGTACTAAGTATGGTATAATGCATAAAATCATAAGGAACAAACATTTGTATAAAACATGCTCTTTTGAGTAAAACTTCATAACCTAAGTATAAGATACCACACATAACGTCAAGAACACTTCAAAACACATAAACATGAGACTCTCCTACCAAAGGTGATTTTAAGGCTCACTTGAGTGAGTTATGAAACGACCGCCCATACAATCCTTTCACACACACCAAAGAGATCCTTTAGACTACCTAAGATAAGGTTATTCCCATTTCACTGGTTAAACTCCCTACCTAGAATTACTCTAAGAATCACCTCCTAAGTAAGACATAAAGAGACCACCCATACACCCTCTTCAGGTGTACCTAAGTAATCCTCAAGGCTACTCTAGATAAGTACTTTTTCATTAACATTCCTTTACATAAGTCATTATGCTCATTATACAATTTAAGAGACATTCAACACTTAAGGACATTCACATAATGGTCTTGGAAAAGACCTAGGGCAGTCACACATTAATATCTTCAAAGCCTAGTCGTGCAACGTTTAGATAGCGTCCCATTCCACTACCTAAACTTCATAGTACTTATCCAACACTAGCATGTATAACACATGATGAGAATAGGCAATAACCGACATAGACCATACTAGCTAGGCATGGAATCTGGAGTCATACACCTACTCCAATGGAGGGTGTTCTACTTGCTAATGGTAGAACTAGGATACATCCCATGTAGGCACATGGTTAAGGAATATTGAGGGTTTCTTTGTTCTCTAATGCCATCTTATTTAGAGAAACTTCCCAAGCATACTCACTCGGTGCTAGCCTTTGTTCTCATAGAGTAATTCAATAAAGGAGTATATGAAGAGATTACATATCTAGTTCATAACCAAATCATAACACACCATACCAAAGAGGGTCCACTAGGGTTGCCTAAAATGGCTAAGAGTATCTATCCTAGGCAAGGGTACCTATTCCGTATAGTGACCTGATTCAATTGCCAATAATCTATGCACATCCTCATGCTACCATCCTTCTTCTTACACAAAAACCGGAGCACCCCATAGGGAAGCACTAGGACGAATAATTTGAGCCATAAGATCTCTCAACTCCACCGGAGCCATGCGATATGGAGGGATAGAAATGGGGTGCCTACTAGATCTAATTCAATACAAAAATCTATGCCTCTATCTGGAGACATTCCAGGCAAATCATTTGGAAAAACTTCCCAAAATTCGAACACTACTAGAATAGACCCAATGGATGGAGCTTCAATCTGAACATCCCTAACATGATCCAAATAAACTAAACAACCTTGTTCTATTAATTTACTAGTCCAGATACAGGATATTGTCTTAACTTTCTTAGTCTTGTACACACCTTCCAACTCTAATTTTTCCTTTCCCAAAATTTTTAGAGCTATACACTTCACATTACAATTAAGAACAACACAATAGGGAGACAAACAAGTCATGCCTTAGATTATGTCGAAGTCATCCATATCCAGAATCACCAAATTAGACCAAGTGTGAAATCCCATGAACAAAATAGGGCAAGCACGATAAACATGGGTGACTATGGCTTACTCACCAACTAGGGTAGAAATACATATAGGATCATCAATAAATATCACACAATATCTCAAAATCAGAGGCGAATCTTATAGACACATAAGAATGGGTGGAACCCGGATTAAATAACACATAAACCATTAGGTCGTACACAAGAATAGTACATGTGATCAATGCATCAGACGCGTCTGCGTCAGTCTTGCCCGAGAAGGCTGAACATTGAGCTCTATCATCCACTCGAGCTACCTCCCTGCCTGGCTGCGTGTTACCTGTACCTCCATTACCATTTCCTCCTCTACCTCCATGGCCTTTTTAATTTACTCCTCGTCCTACTTGTGGACTTCCCTTAGCACTATTACCATTTCCCGCATGTACAATTGCTCGAGAATGTTGCTGTTCGGACTCTAGCGGACACGGTTGTGGGAAGTTTCTCATCATATGTCCAAGTTTCCCACAACTAAAGAAAGTGCGGTCTCCAGATAGTCTGCTTCCCATAGCGTGACCAAAACTCTGATCAGCTTAAATATTATTAGAAGGAGTTCCTGAATAGTTACCGATAGAGGCGGGCATGACGGACTGAATTGGCTTGGTACGAGTGTAAGTTGACTGGATCGTCTAGAATAGGAGCCCTGAAAATTTCTAGAATTCTTGGCCCTCTTAGACAATGACTTAGCTTGACTGTCTCGCTTCACCCCATCCACTTTGTTGACATAATTGATCACTTTATTAAAACTCCTTCCCACAGAAGTCATGTTAACAAATAACACTTGTAGCTCATAATCCAAATCTCTAATGAACAACGGGATCCTCTTCTCTTCCATGGCAACATAGTGTGTAGCATATCTAGATAAAGCGTGGAACTTGGCTTCATAAGTAGCCACATACATACTACCCTGCTCTAGTGCCATGAACTCGTCCTTCTTATAATATCTCAAAGTCCTAGGCACATATTTCTCTAAGAATAAGTCATGAAATTGGGTCTAAGTAAGTGGAGGTAATGTAGAGGCTCTGCATTCCGTGTAAGCTCTCCACCATTGTTTGGCCTCACCTTGAAGTTGAAAGGACACAAACTCAACCCCATGTTGGGGAACGATACCAAACTTATACAACCTCTCATAACAATCAAATATGAACTCATGCTTTCCTCTGTCTCCGAACTAACAAATACCGGAGGCTTGAGCTTCAAGAATTTGGTAAACATATTATGCTCATTACCGTTCATCACAAAAACCAACAAAGGAACAAAGAAGGCAAATTATCTCCCTTCCCAACCGGCCTGGGCATATTGTTAGCAACAGAGGGATTCACGGGGGCTTGAGTAAGTTATATAATCCCTGGACCAGCCAACCCTTTCAAAAAGGACATGATCTGTTGAGATAACACTAGATCAATAAGAGGGATTCCTGTGGATTTAGCTTGCCCTCCTTATTCTTTTTCAACCTCTTCAACATTATCAACGTCCTCATCGTCTTCTATCACCTCCTTATGTGCCAGAGGGTTGTCATTCACCTAAACATGGTCGTTTGGTACCTCATTCACAACAGGCGCCACTCTCCTACGACCTCTACCCCTAGCTCATCCTCTACCTCTGCCTCGACCGCGACCTCTCACTACGGGTTCCTCAGTTGGAGTATTAGACAGAACTACGAGCCTAACGTTGTTATACCTAGTATTAACCATCTACGGATAGATGAGTGTAAGAAGTTAGATACAAATTTTAATTGGCAGATACCAATTGGAATCAAGTCATAACAAGAAGGAGACAAGAGGTAATGTAGATTTCCTAAAAATAAAAGTAAAGGCATCCCCGTACCGTCTTGCGAGACTCAAATAGACTTGTTTTGGTACATCGAGATCAATGAACCTAGCCTCTAATACCAACTTTGTAATGACCCGGACCGTCGTGATTGACACCCACACTATAACTCGGTGGGAGAACCACTACTAGAGACCAACTAAAGAAATAAACCAAAAAAATTAAGGCATTTAAGTTACGAAAGAAAGTTAAATAATTAAGACAAGGTTTCATTACCAAATAAAGATCTAACAACTAAAAAACAATGCGGAAGATAAACCTAGAATCTGAAAGTCAATGTACCAAAACTAGAAACAATAAACAAGTCTAATATGAATTTCTAATGAACTATCTCACTAAATAAAACAAGGTATAGGTCCAAAAATGATTGACATAGACTAAAGAGAATTCCATGGCAGCCCGAACGATATGGATCACCCTTGAACTCGAAGTGATCACCGATTTCCTAAGTGAGCTCTGTCAATAATCGCGTGAAGATGCCCTATACTAAAAAAAAATAACAAGTGCAGAATCAGTACACAACCACCGCGTACTAGTATGATCATGCAGAAATATCACTAGCGTAATATAAACAAGCAATTACAGCATTATAACACAAGCATAAACAACATATTCAATACTATCATAAGAATCAATATCACAAATCACATGATTCATCACATAGTTGATCCTCTCCCGAAACCCAAAGTCAAACTGTTAGCATGCCAGAATGTTGCAATCTGATTCCATTTTTATGCCAGAGCGTGGCAACCGATCCCAGTTAGCATGCCAGAACGTGGCAATTCGATCTAAGTTAGAGTGCTGGAACATGACTATAGATCCCCATCACATATCAATACACATAACATCACCCATTCAAGTGATAAGTGTATGGTATCAATATTAGTATATCTCATTTCAACATCTATGATCAATATTGCAACATGCATACATATACAAGTATCATAATGAAGCAAACAAGTGTATATCACACAATCATAGAATCACAACCATTACCTACCTCGACATACACAAGCGATTCTTGAATGTTCTTGACGAATCTTTAAATTTCTTCCCTTTTCTCCTCTCTTCTCTTCTCTCCAAGCCCTACCTTGAAATTCACATTTCTAAACTGACTAAAATCTGAATTTACCCAATTAAACACCTAAAAATGAAGTAATTAAGTTGAGTAAGGAAAATACCAAACTACCCTTCTAAAATCCGGTTTTCAGACTTTTCATATTCGAACAACCCAACTTCCATAGCTCGTAACTCACTCTTAACAACTAGGAATTGCGTAAATTCCACGGCGTTTGAAAGGTCATTCCAATATCTTTCCAATCATATCTTGAAATACACCTAACCCATACTGACCTAGGAGTTATGTCCATTTGAAATTAACCATAAAATTATTCTTTTCTAATTGAAGTAAATTTCCAGATTTCAATTATTTATAAAAAATTCACTATTTCCAAATCTTAGATTCTTCCTAGTTATTTCAAATTGCGAGATTTTACAATATCTACCCCTTGAGAAGATTTTTACTCGAATGAGATTACCCTTACTAGGCTAAGGGAGTAATATGCAACCATTCATTTCAAACACCAACAAGCAATGGAAATACAACATGACAACTCATAATTAAACGATACTAAGAATAAAATTAGTTCCTTGATATGGAGTTTATTCGGATCTGTAGAGATATGGATATCTCTTCTTCACATCCTCTTAGACTTCCCAAGTAGACTTTTCAACAAATTGGTTCCTCTAAAGGACTTTGACTGATGCAACCTCCTTTGTTCTCAACTTCCTAACTTGGCGATCTAGAATCTAAACCAGAATCTCGTCATAAGATAAGTTATCCTTGATCTCTATATTTTAAGTTGGTGTGATTAATGAAGGATCGCCCATGCACTTCTTTAATATGCGAATGTGAAATACCAGATGAACTGCTGCTAACTCTTGTGGTAGCTTAAGATCATAAGCTACATTGCCAATCCTATTGGATATTCTATAAGGTCCAATATACCGGGGACTAAGTTTCCCCTTTTTACAAAACCTCATAACACCCTTCATAGGTGAAACCTTTAAATATACCCAAACATATACTTCAAACTCTAACTCCCTCCTCCTAACATCAGTGAAGGATATCTGACGACTCTGCACCAACTTTTAACACTTTTTGTAACACTAAGAAAGTCCATGACCTAATATTGAGACTCACATGATGAACTTGTAATACTTCGAAAATCTAAGATGTGTTCTAGAGCCTAACATAGGTGTCAAAAGGTTTAAATTCTATTTTAAGGACTATTTTAATGAATATAAGTCATTTAGGAGGTTTAGAAACCAAAACATCAAAGAACGTCCATGACGTCCGAAAACTAGTTCAATGAGGTACTAGCATGCATTAGCCTATTTGACTAGCTTTTAGGAGTCGGAAGATGATGAAAGTTGGTGGAAGGGTGTCTAACACGTATTAGAGTTATTTCATAGTCGAAACGTCCTGGCAACACTTCCCAAGGTCCAACCAATGACCCTTGAGGAGGACCCTTGCAATGGTGACCAAAAGCTGTCAATGGACAATGTCACCTACGGAGCAACAGACGGCTCGTGTTCCAATCGACGGGGCGTCAATTGACTCCGTCGATGATCACTTAGCCAAAATATTGGAAGGTTCATGTTTCATAGTCTCTGAACTTAGAGACGGATGTGCAGCATGGAAGGGACAGTGCCCGTCGATTGACCCACGATCCGTCTATCCTGGTGTCGTCTGTGGGGTCTATGATATTGCTGCACATTTTTAATTAATTCATTTAATTAGTTGGATTATTTAGGAGTTTAATTAGGGGTTAGGTAAGGTCTAATTAAGTTAATTAACAAACTATATAAAGACCCTAAGCTAATTAGACTAACCTAAGATCTCATAATTCACAAACCCAAAACTCTCTTCTTTCTCTCTTCTTTCTCTCTCTAGTGAAGAACTCCATTGAAGACCAAGATAGGGGTGAGTTCAATGGATGAAAAAGGTAGAATTTATCCATCAATCTCCATCAATTAGTAAGGTATGGGATTCCTTTCACCTTTGAGACCTCTTTCCTCAAAGGGTTTCATCAAAGTGATTTCAAAAGTTGAGTTTTCAAGTGGGTTTTCATCCAATACGAAATTGATGTTATGGAATACTTTGTTATGATTTCTGTAGAAAATTATTAGTAGATTAACATGTCTTTTAACTTAATTGTGTTATATCTTCATGGATTGGTCTACCCTAAGTTGTGATCTTGATATGAATTATGTAATGTTGGTTCAATTGATTTGGTTATTCGTTGAGTATCTATTCTATGATGTTTTTGTATCAATTATGAATATATTGAGATGAATTATAGGCATATCATGCTAGTTCTTGAGTAATTGATCTAGGGTATGAAACATGTTATGAATTTGACCTAAGTTTCTTATCTTAAGCTAGGAACTAGTGATGAATTATGATGTAGTGATTCAATTGTACTTGTTATTATATTGGTTATTATTGTGTGATGATATTACTCCCCTATTGGGTTGAGTTAAGTGTTGATCGTAAGACCTTCATAATGAATTATGAAGGAGACTTGGTAAGTCTTGTGATCCCTATTCTTTACTTCAATTGTGGTTACTTGAGATTAAGTGATAATGTTGAATTGAAGTATATCTTGTATTAGGATTGATAGGTTTGGTATGATATTGAATTGAAATGTCTTGACTATGGTTGTGAGGTTGACTAAGATGTAAATCTTATAAGGATGGTGATGACTACCAATGTGCCTTATCTTGAATGAATATGTAAATGTGCTAACCTCACTTATATGAATTGTAATGAAAGGATTTATACTCATGCAATTCTTATTGAGCTATGATGATGATGATTATACAAGGGATAGACCCTATGACCTAAACTAAGTTATGATTGTTAATAAAGGCTTAAAGACATTTCAAAAAGAAACTCTAGCTTAGAACCGAGTGAACTAGAGTGAGGAGTGTCCCTTCCCACATAGGGAAGGTAGGATCACTAATGTACTCATGAGATAGGAGACTATAATGCAAGTAGCATAGAGAGGATCCCAATTATATCTCCTAGTTCTTGAACTATGTTGCCCCCATAAGAATACTAGCTAGTGGATCCACGTAGTTGCTATGTTCATGTTTTGGTACTACCTTGGCAAGTACTCCACCTCCCTTTTGTGTAGGGTTCCATGACACCGGATTCCACATTAGCTCATGTGATCTATGTCGGTTAAGGCAAGATGTTCCCAAAAAGGTAAAATGAATTTATGAATGAACTCTAACTAGGATGACCTAAGGGGTTTAGCTCAGTCTAGGTAGGGGTATGGGACTCTACCTAAACATTGCACTAGTTAGACTTGAGGGAATTCTTAGGAGGTTGTTCTTATGAATGTACAAGCTCATAAATGTAAATGGTGATAATATGATGATCTCACATGTAAATGACATTATATGATGTTGGTTACTCCTATGAACATGTATTTGGTCTCTATTGTCAAAGTATGATGATATGTGTTCTTAAATGATATACTATGTGATGTTGGATATTAGTCATGATTCTTGTTGGGTTACTTCATTGAGAAAGATTATGGGGCTTTGCTTGGTCATTACACTTGTTGACTTAATGAGGGTTCATCGGTGATTGTCTTGCTTTGGTTATGTTGAAATGAACTCTTGTCTATGCTTGTTACTATTATAACTTGATGATAGAATTGCTTTGACTATGTGTCCAATTATGTGATATGCATGTTGACTCGACTAGACTTAGTATTGTTGTTCTTGTGATGGAAATGCTTTAGACTTAATGAATATGTCCTGTGGATTGGTATGATCTTCTTGAATGTGAATAAGGATTTCTAAAGGTAAATAGCATGTTTTCATGAAAGGTCCCTTTTTAGCATGATTTGATCTTATATGTGCATATGATCTCATACTTCGTACGAGTGGCGTACTAACCCCATTTTCTCACTTTTCCCCAACATTTTAGGTTCCGGTCGTTGAAGGATTTTGAGACGATTTTGAAAAAGACTTGGAATTTCTCAATAATCCAAGTGGGTAGGTCCTCACTTTTCGAGGGCGATGCCAATATCAAGCTTATGAAGTTGTTTTAGTTTTAAGACTCTTATGTTCTTTATCTTTTTCAATTGAGTATGGATTGTATAGCCTATATGTGGCTCTTTTACATTGATGTATTGGCTAGTCCCAAATTGATATAATCTTGTTAGATGGTTATGAGATGAGACACTCTTTTAAGACTATGTTATATCTTATATATACTTATGTGCAATAAAAGCAGAAGACTATGTAATCTTCTTATACGAAGGGTCTATGTATAATCAGTATGAATATATTATGTGTATGTAGAGTTCTATGTAAACCTCAATGTAGAAGAGATGAAAAGTTTTAAATTTTCCACATTTTTAACCTATGAATGTAATGATGTATGCTAAGAGGCTGGTCTTAGTCCTCAAAAAGGATATCTAGGGGGTGCTCCCTAGATGTGACAGAACTAAAACTTAAAACACTGTTTCTAAGTCTAAAATAATGTTTATAAATCATTTAGGAAGTTTTAGAGTCAAGGCGTCAAGAAACGTCCATGACGTCCGTAAGCTAGTGTAATTGAACTAGTAAAACGTTCCTAGGCTTCCTGATGGTTTGAAGGTGTCATATGAAGTCTAAAACTTGTGTAAAGACTTTATATAGGTAAAATAACGTATATAGGGTGAACATGTCCAGGTACGACCCGCCAAGGATTGCCCTAGGTGTCCACAAAGGGACCCCAACCTTAGCCATGCAAGCTACCAAAGGCAGCAGCCAATTGGCCTTAGGTGAAGTGTCTCCGCGTCGCGGACTTGGTCCACAAAGATACAAAATCTTGGTCTGCGACACGGACACATAGAGGACTCTTCTGTTTCGAAAATTAAATTAGGAAAACATGCGGGAGCAGCTCCGCGACGCGGACTTGTTCCCTGACGAAAATATGAAATTTAGAATCCAAGTTTGACTTCACTAAAGGGTCAACTTAAGTGAGGGGTCTTTTGGGTATTTCATGGGAGGTCTACATATGATTTTAATTCAGTTTACCTCACATTCACTCACTTAAATAAAATCCCCAAATAAAAACCCAAAAGCTCTCACCTCTCTCTACTTTCTCTCTCTATTCATCCTCCATTGATGGAATAAGAAAACTTGAAGAAGAAGACCAATTTATCTAGGATTTCCCTCGAATTTTGTGGATTAAGATTCATTAATGCATGGTTTCTTCATTATTGGGATTCCTTTTCCCAAGAGGTCCTTTCAAATTTGATTTCTAAATCACCCAAAATCTTAGGGTTTTCTTCTACAAATGGGTTTTATTCTAAACATTAAATTGATGGTTGATTATGTCTAATTGTGATTACCCATCGCTAATAAAGTGTTGATTGTTGAGTAATTATGTCACGCCCAGAGCCTACTCGCTGGACATGGCCGGCACTCGAAGACCATTGCTGCCCCCAAGCGAACCCTTGGCATGGCTTACTTAACTCAGCGGGAGACTCAACTCAACTTAAACAAGAATAAAACATGTTCAAAGGAAATACTTCATATAAATAATTAGGCCAAAATGGCACTTAAGTCTCAACAAATAAAATAGACTCCACACGAAACTATTAACTGTCTACGAAGCCTTTAACATGTCTGACATGGATATTGGGATAGACCCCACAACATCCTAAAACTAACTAAACTTGTTAAGCAAATGAAAGATGTCTTCTAAAATGCAAGGAGGCGCACCACTGACTCTGGAGCTCAATCTTGATCAATGAAGCACGGCGTGCTGATCCTGGTTACCTGCGTCTGCGTTATAAAATGATGCAGGCCAACTGGAATCAGTACATTGAATGTACGAGTATGCGAGTCGGAATACTAAGAACAAATATAAAGCTTGAAATGGAGTAAGGATGAACTTACCTTGGCTCTGCTCAACTCATAAGATAACAACTCAAATATAAAGAAGTAAGGACATATGCAATATATATGTGTAAAACTGATAAAATAGTGTAACTCTCAGTTCAGTTAAGATATAACAATAATAAACTGAACTGTACCTATATATGAATGTAATAAAGTTTGTCTGAGATTCTCTAACCAACCACCACCACTATGAGCCTAAGTGGTGATACACCGTCTTGCCTACGCTGCCAGAACTATCCTCTACTTTGCCGTAGCATAGGACATCCTCTACGTAGTGGATCCACTGGCTAACTGACGTGATCATATAAAAAGTATGACACGTTAATACCCATGATGGCTACATGTTTTACATGGGGACTTGAGTTATCTGAACTCTCCTCCCCACATCTGTGCTCAATACTACTACCAAAATGTACTTTAGCTCATATTTTAAATAAAACTTCCTTCTTTTGGGTTGAGATAATTTACTGAACGCTTTAGCTTAAAAAGCTCATTTTGGAATCAATGTTCCCCTCTTTAGTTCAAAAATCTTTTGAAACTTCTTAGTTTCCTTTTAACTTAAATGTGAAAACATTTATCATCCCTTAGGGAGTACTTAGTCCCCTTTATAAATTTAGAGCAATGAACTCAACTCTTGCTCTTACTTAACTTGAAACTTTAATTCTTAGGGAATACTTAGTTCCCTTATACCTTTTTAAGAAATGAACTCAACCTTTACTCTTTTCCTTAACTCGAACTTGAGCCTTAAAACGAATTAAAAACGTTTAAGTAAGACTCTAATAACTTTGAAAACATTACACTTACTCACTTCATAGCTTTAGACTTGACCTCTTACTTTCTTAACTTTGATCCCAAGTTCCCTTGAATTTGTATTATGGATTCAAGGATCATGATCTCATGTTTATGGATGATTTCATGATGTTTATATGTACTCTAAGTATTGGAATCAACTAGGAATGAAAGGTACATCACTTAGGAACTAGTACGAAAATATAGGAAAGAACGGGGTCTCCAGGGGGTCTTGGCGCTCTGAGAGGCGCAGAGAGCCAGAGCCTGACGAATAGAGGCTGTCCTCAGGCGCTCTGGCTGGCGCGGCGTGAGGGCTTGACGGACAGAGCCTTTCCTGAGGGGCTCTGGCAGGCGTGGAGCCCCATGGGTTGTCATACACAATTTTTGACTTTTCTTCTCTGATTTTCAATTCTAACTCCTCTAAACTCCTGTCACATCCGGGGAGCACCCCCTAGACGTAACCGGCGTCGTCATCCTCTTTGAGGACTAAGACTAGCCTCTTAGCTTTCACCATAACATTCATACATTAAAAATACGGAAAAACTAAAGTTTTTTCGTATCGAGTATACATTCATAACATTCATACATTTACATAGACCTCTATATACACATAATATATTTATATCGAGTATACATAGAAACTTCGTATAAGAAGATCACTTAGTTTTCTACTTTTATTGCACATACATATATATAAAATAAAGCTTAGTCATAAAATTTGTCTCATCTCAGAACCATAAAAAACGATCATAGAAATTTGGGCATAGCCCTACATCAATGTAAAGAAGCCACATATAGGCTTATACAAATCGTACTCAAATGAAAATAGAAGGAACATAAAAGTCTTAGAATAAACAACTCCATAAGATAGATATTGGCATCGCCCTTAAAAGGTGAGGACCTACCCACATGTATGGTAGAGAATATCCAAGTCTTCTTCAATTCGCCTCGAATGAGACTTCAACTACTCGAACCTAAAATGTTTGGGAAAAGGGAGAAAATGGGGTTAGTACGCCATTTGTACTAAGTAAGAGACCATATACACATATATAACACCAAATCATGCTAAAAAGGGCATTTAGTTAAGACATGCCATTTTACCTTTTGAAAGTCTTATGCACAATCAGACAAACCATATCAATCATCAAGACACGTTCAACAAGTCAAAGAAAGTCATATGGATATCAACATACTTGATCCCATAATCTCATACAACTCTATCATCAAGTAATAACATCACAAACATGAATAAGAGTTTATCATATCATAGCAAAGCAAGACAAATAATCATGAATCCTCATAAAGTCAACAAGTACAATGACCAAGCAAAACCCCATAACCTTACTCAATGAAGTAACACAACAAGAACAATGACTAATAACCCACTTCACATAACATAACTTTCAAATACTCATAATCTCCTACTTTAGAAATAAGGACCAATTACATGTTCATAAACATCAACACCATCATATAATATCATTTACATTTATCATCATATACATACATAATATCAACCTCCTAAAGCTCCTATCAAGGCAAACTAGTGCAAGGCATAGGTAGAGTCCCATACCCCTATCTAAGCTAAGTCAAACCCCTAAAGTCACTTTAGTTAGTTTATACATCATTACTTCATTTTAGTTTAGGGACCACTTGCCTTAACCGACATAGACCACACGAGCTATGTGTGGAATCCGGTGTTGTGAAACCTTACACCGATGGAAGGTGGTCTACCGGACAAAGTAAAGCCAAACATAAATGTAGCATCTAGGTGGATCCACTAGCTAGTATTCCTATGGTGGTAACACAGTTAAGGAACTTGCGGCCATCTTGGAAACATCACTCTATACCCTATTTGGGTCATGAGGCTATCCACCCCGTGAGGACCGTAGTGAACCCTACCTTCCCTATGTGCGAAGGTGTCACCCCCTCACATACAAGATCACTCGGTGCTAAGCTAGGTCTCTTTTCGAAATGTCTTTATATAACAATCATAGCTTAGTTTAGGTCATAAGGTCTAGCCCTTGTATAATCATCATCATCATAGCTATATAGGAATTGCATGAGTATAATCCTTTCATCACAATCTATATAAGTGAAGTTAACACATTTACATATTCATTCATAATAAGGCACATTGGTAATCATCACCATCCTTATAACATTACATCTTAATCCATCTCACAACCATAGTCAAGACATTTTAATTCAACATTATACCACCCCTATCAATCCTAAACAAGGCATACTCCAACATAACATCATGACTTAATCATAATTAACCACAATTGAAGCAAAGTATAGGGATCATAAGACTTACCAAGTCTCCTTTATAGCTCATCATCAAGGTCTTACCATCAACCCATAACTCAACCCAATTAGGGGAGTAACATCATCACACAATGATAACCAGTAGAATAACAAGGCCAATTGCATCACGATAACACAATTCAAGACTAGATCATAGCTTAAGACAATATACTTAGGTCAATTTCACAATATACTTCATAACCTAAATCAACATCTTCAAGAAATAGCATGATAGGCATAGAATTCATCTCAATCTATTAATAATAACATCATAGGATAGTTACCTAATCAATAACCAAGTCAATTGAATGAACATTATACAATACATGTCAAGATCACCACCTAGGGTTAAGAGTTGAGGATCATGTTCTACAATTTAGACCAAACCATCAAGAACTATCAAAATCAAGTTAAAATACATGTTAACATATCCATTATATCCTATAGAAATCCTATAAAACCAATTCATAACTTCAATTTCGAGATTAGATGAAACCCACTTGAAAACTCAAGTTTTGGAAATACTTTGAAGGAACCCTTTGAGGAAAGAAGTCTCAAAGGTGAATTAGATCCCATACGTCAACGTTTGATGAAGATTTGATGGTCAAAACTACCCTTTACAGCCCCCAAAACCCTTCCCTAGCTTGGTCTTCAATGGTGTCTTCCAATAGAGAGAGAAAGAAGAGAGAAGGAAGAGGTTTTGTTTTGTGAGTTGTAATTAATCTAATGGGGTTGGGGTCTTTATATGAGGGGTTAATTAACTTAATTAGACTCCCCTAAATGCCTAACTAACCACCTAACACCTTAACTAATTAAATGGGACTAAGTTAAACATGCAGGAATTAGGCAGTGTCACAAACGACACCACGATTGACGGATCATGTGTCAGTCGGCGGACCAGCCCCCATCCGTCCTACACATTCGTAGTTTTGGTCAGAGACTTGTGCATGCGAGGTCTCCAACATTTTGTCAAAGTGTTGGTCGATGGTTTGCATCGACGCCACGTCGATCCACACACGAGCCATCCTTTGGGTTTCGTTGGTGCACACTACCCACGCAGTGTTGCCTCCTACGTGCTATGGTCCTCCTCAAGGGCCCTTGGTTGGTCCTTGGGAAGTCGTACCGGGACGTTTTGACCTTGAATCGAATTTAACATATGTTATACACCCTTCCACCATATTTCATGAATTTCCGACTCCTAAAAGTTAGTCAAATAGGCTAAGGCACGCTAGTACCTCTTTGAACAATTTTTTTGAACGTCATGGACGTTCTTGCCCGTTTTGGTTTCTAAACTCCCTAAATGAAGTATATTCATTTAAATGGACTTTAAAACAGTGTCTATACCTCTTGACACCTATGTTAGGCTTTAAGACACGTCTTGGATTTTCGAAGTGTTACATTTCCCCCCCCCCCCCTAGGAACATTCGTCCGCAAATGACACTAAAACTCTTTTGAAGGAAGCAATAGACTCAAGACTAGTAGCCCAACCAACAACAATACAAGACAACATAAATCATATCATTTCAACAAGGCAATTCAAAAGTTTAATTACCACACATAAGGCTCAAACATTTCATTATGAGGAATTTCCTTCTCACAATACACAGGAGCTCAACATACTTTACATGTGTCAATTGAACAAGGTTCAACTTATCAACATGCTACTCAACAGCTCATAAAGACTGGCCATATAAAAATGCGCAACATAACTCAAACAAGCCAAAAGCAAAATTTCAAGTTCTGATGCACCATTCACTGTAACCTCACTGTAAAGTATTCAAAAATGCACATTTTGCAAGACTTTACCAAAAATCAAGAAACTTCAATTTTTATTCATATTTATATTATTAAAAAGGAATGACTAACCTTAATTATCAAAAATATGAGGGTAACGGGACTTCATGTCATCCTTGGCCTCCCGTGTTGCACCCTCAATTAGGTGTTTTATTCCATAACACCTATACGGAAATGACCTCTTTGTTCCTTAATCTCTTTACTTGCCGATCAACGATTTTAACCTGGACCTCCTTACAGGAGAGTTTATCTTTCAAACCAAGATCCTCAATAGGAAGAATAGACTCGGGATTACCGATACACTTCTTAAGCATAGAAACATGGAAAACCGGATGAACCGAAGAGAATTCACTAGGCAACCTCAACTCATAGGACACCTTACCAATCCTTTGCAAGATTTCATAGGGACCCACATAACGAGGACTTAACTTCCCTTTTTGCCAAATCTAACCACTACCTTCATATGTGAAATTTTCAAGTACACCTTGTCACCTTTTTCAAACTCTAGATCCCTTCTCCTATGATTGGCATAAGACATATGCCGACTATTGGCCGTTTGCGATTTCTTATAATATGAACTTTTTTTCAAAGTCTTATAAATTAAATCGGGACCAACAATCAAAGACTCACCGACTTCAAACCAACTAATAGGAGACCTATACCTCCTACCATTCAAGGCTTCATAGGGAGCCATGGAAATGGATGAATGGAAACTATTATTGTAAGCAAACTCCTCCAAAAGCAAGTGCTTATCCCAAATTCCTTTGAAATCGATGACACGAGCTCTAAGAATATCCTCAAGGGCTTAAATAGTACGTTCCGCTTAACCATCTGTTTGGGGATGGAAAGTGGTACTCAACTTCACCTTAGTACCCAACCCTTCTTGAAGCGACGTCTAAAACCTAGATGTGAATTGTGCACCCCTATCCAATATGATGAATAACGGAATACCATGGCGACAGACAATATCATCTATGAACATCTTAGAATAATCTTCCACCGAATAAGTAGATTTGACGGGAATAAAATGAGCGGACTTGGTCAAACTATCAACCACCACCCATATGGAGTAATATTGCTTTTGAGTCTTAGGAAAACCTACCACAAAATCCATATTGATGTCTTCCCACTTCCAAGTAGGCATTTGGATTTCGTCTATTAAGCCACCCGTCTTCAGATGTTCGGCTTTCACTTGTCTGCAATTAGGACACTTTGAAACAAACTCCGTTATATCCCTTTTCAAACCTTCCCACCAATACACCTCCCTAAGGTCATGATACATCTTTGTTAACCCCAGATGAATGGAATAATGGGACCCATGAGCTTCCTCAAGAATCCGGTTCCTCGAATCATCAACATTAGGACCACACAACCGCCCTTGATACCTCAAAACACTATCCCCCCCTAAGGAGAATGGCTCATTAAACTTGCAAAGAACCGATTCTTTTAACTGCATCAATGGTTGGTCAAGGTGTTGTTTGTACTTCACCTCAACAACCAAGGGTGATTCGAAGTTATGATGGACTATTACACCACCATTTGGAGAACCTTCCAATCTAACACCCAATCTTGCCAACCTATGAACATCTTTCACTAGTTATTTTTGGGCTTCTTCTATATGAGACACACTACCCATGGTCATACGAGTTAAAGCATATGCCACCACATTGGCCTTGCCGGGGTGATATAGAACACTTATGTCATAATCTTTTAATAACTCTAACCACCTTCTTTGTCGGAGATTCAATTCCTTTTGGGTAAACACATATTGGAGACTCTTATGGTCGGTAAAAGCATCAACATGAACACCATACAAATAATGCATCCAAATTTTCAAGGAAAATACCACGTCCGCTAACTCAAGATCATGAGTGGGATAATTTTTCTCATGCACCTTGAGTTGTCTAGAAGCATAGGCAATCAATTTTCCATATTGCATAAGCACACACCCAAAACCCACTCGGGATGCATCACAATACACAACGAAGCCCTTTGTACCCTCCGGTAAAGTCAAAACCCGAGTGGAAGTAAGACTATCTTTCAAGATTTGGAAGCTCTTCTCACATGCCTCCGACCACTCAAACTTATTACTCTTTTGGGTCAAAGTAGTCAAGGGAGATGCAATGGACGCAACAAAATCCACAAACCTCCGATAATAACCCACTAGACCCAAGAAACTCCTAATGTCGGTTGGAGTCTGATGTACCGTGTTTTCACAGTACTTTCAATGATTTTTCCTTAAGTTTAGTGTGTGTCTAGGGCCTTTTTGTTGTAATTTTAATATATTTTTATCTGTGTTTTGCATGAAAGTTGCCCAAAATAGAAATGTAGAAGACTGCAGAAATCAATGCTGAAGTGACCACCCACGAAGCCATCGACGACCCGTCGTCTCATTGATGGACCGTAGGTGGTGGACATCGATAGAAGGTTCGAGCATCTGAATACAACTCTGGGAATTCAGACTAAGTGTGGGGCTATGGAAGGATCGACATTCCGTTGACTGATCGACGAACCGTGCTGGAAAGTCGTCGATGTGATCAAAGACTGCCCAGTACCCTGTGTTGGAGAAAAGTTTACGTGTGGAAAGACGATAGGCATCGACGGACCATAAGTGTATCGACGGACCGTGATGTTGGTCCGTCGATTGGATCAGAGAAGGTACAATTTGGAAGCTTGAAGAAGATGTCAAGTATGGACCGATGGAGGCAGTCGACAGTCTGTCGAGTAATCGACGGACCGTCAATGGAGTCGTTGATTGAAGACGCGTTTTGGGACTAACTTTTCTTATTTTGGACTACTTTTAATTTAGGACTTTGTTATTATATATAGGGTTAAAAAGCTCATTTTTTGGGTTAGACTTTTTATTATTTTTTATACTTTTGTTCATGGAGCTTTGACTTTGCAATTTAGAAATTTATTTAAGTTTCCGGAATCGATTATCAAGTAAATTTTGCTATTTCAAGTGTGATTTATGGATTTTCTTCAAACTTATTAAAGTAAGTACATGAATTCTTGTTTAACAATCATGAATTGTGTATTTCTAAGCATGGTTAACTAAATCCACAACTAGGGTTGTGGGAACCATGAGTGATTAACAAGGTAAAACTAGCTAAATAACAATTCTAGAATAGATTCTTGCATATATTAATAATTCTTTCATTTAGAAGTCTTTTTAACGAGTGCACGCGTTAGAACTTGTCCTATCTCTACTTGCCGAACCAAGGGGGTAGTTAATAGGAAAATAAGTATCAACATAGATTTAGTGGACACTATCTAATAGGCTAGTTTCGATTGGTGTGAAGTAGTAACTAAGCCAAACATCGAATATGATGCTTAATATGAGGTAAACGTAAGGTTAGTAAATTAGACACACGTAGCCGGACCAAGGTACGGGTGAAATTCTCTAAATGGCGGAACAAGGATTTAGAGATACATAACTTATCACTTTGCATGCAAGATACTAGGAAAGAATTGTTATAGCTAGGATTACCGAGTTATGAACCTATTGGGAACAGTTGCACACTAGTTTCTCTCATCACTTGATAAAAACAAAGAATTTTAATCTTGCTGCTTGTTTTATTTAGAAATAATTGAACACTTTAGTTTCACCCTCCCCCCCTTTAATTATCTGTTTTGAAAAGGACTTGACTAAATAGACATAATAGTATATTAAAGTTAAGTCTAAACCATTTTCCTTGTGGGATCGACCCCAACCTACTTGTTGGGTTCGTTACTTGATACAACCGCTTATACTTCTGTAAAGAAGTGTAATTTGAGCATATCAAATTTTGGCGCCGCTGCCGAGGAAAGTGGCTTTTAGATTAACTTTAAGCACGTTACCGAATTTTAGTCAACAATTTCTAATTTTACTTTTTCTTTTTCTTTTTGTATCTCTAAGGTCTAGCTCTAGTGTATGTCCTGTAGACGGAGTCGAGGAGAGCAAATACTTTCACTTGATCCAGAACTAAATCGTACACTCCGCAGAATGAACGATTCACACAATCCTGCTAATCTTCGTGATGGGATCAACCGTCAACTTCCTCAGCTGGTTGATGCTCATAATCAAGTGTTAGTGGAGAACCCTAGTGAAGGTGATCTGAGGAGGCAACCTCCCGCCCCACGCCCTCAAGAGTACTATAGGGGCAATGTTAACATCAATGAATCTGATGGGCCACTTGTCCTACCTCCTCTACCACATGGTCATACTTTCGTGGTGACTAGTAGCTTGATGCAGATGCTCACCGCCAGAGGTTTGTTTTCGGGGCTACCATCTGAGGATCCACATGCTCACATAGCCAAGCTGTGGTCGGGGTGTAAGAGTTGTGTAGGGAGGCCTAACTTGGACATGGATTTCATCGGGTTAAAAGTGTTCCCTCTCTCACTGATGAGAGAGTATGCTATATGGTTTACTGAGTTGCCCTATAAATCGATCTATACTTGGAACCAGTTGAGGGATGTGTTCCTGGCACGTTACTATCCGGTGTCTAAAAAGCTCAACCACAAATTTAGGGTGAACAACTTTGTGGAATTACCTGGGGAGTCAGTAAGTAGTTTTTGGGATAGGTTCACCTCATTTTTTAGAAGTGTCCCAAACCACCGCATTGATGATGAATCGTTGAAAGAGTACTTCTATAGGGGGCAAGATGATAATAATAAAGCAGTGCTTGATACAAATGCGAGTGGTTCTTATGGGGAGTGTATTTATGTAGAGATCGCCGAGAAGTTTGAGAAAATCTCCCAAAATAATAAAGCTTGGATCACTAGGAAGTCAGATACAGGGAGAAACACTTTTGCGGTGCAAGCCACACACAACCCATCCACAGATGAGATTCGTAAAGAGATGGCTCAAATGAGAGCTGAGCTAGGGTTGGTGTTGAAACATGTCACATGGGGTGCAGAGAAAGTAAATGCGGTGAATTATTTGGATAAACCACCACTGCCAGTTGATGAGTACTACTATGAATAAGATTCTTATGCAGTGAATCAACAGACGGAGAGGCAGATTCAGGCAGTCCACCAGCACCTCGATGCTTTTGAGTTGAGTTCTTTGCACACCCAGCCCCTACCATTGATTTGACCCCTCTTCAGGCGGATGTGGCGAGTATGCGGGCGGACGTGGATGCGATACTTGATGCAGGTACCCAAGCCTGAGGCCGCACCTGCGGAGCTTGCGGAGGATACGGTGCTCACTGCACTATTCCAGACTACCACTGCACCACCGCCTCCGCCACGTAAGCACGCCAAGAGGCACCGGTCCAGCCACACTAGTGAGGGTGAGGGTGTTCGGGATAGGAAGAGGGAGCGCCTAGAGATGGAGGCTACGAAGAGAGCCTCGTTGATTGATGAGGAGGCCCGGCAGATGAGGGCTCATGAGTTAGCTGCTGGGGCGTCTAGCTCCAGATTGGAGGATGTTGAGCGGAGCACTACTCAGGGTGCAGACATTGCTGCGGACACTAATAATGGTGTCACTACTACTGATGGAGCGGGTTCTGGGAAACCAGACCTGCCTGCTTGTTGATCTTCGGCGCTATGCGCCTCAGGTTTGCTTCACCTACAACTTTTTTTTTATATTTCTTATGCATTGGGGACAATTGCATGCTTTCTTGTTGGGGGTGGGGCAAATGGAATGTGAGTGTTAGGGTGAAGTCTGAGTAGCCCAACTCATGATCCTCTCTTTGTGGTTTTCTTGCCTGTGTTCTTTTGCCCCAAGAGACTGGTTATTTTACTGTTGAACCGACATGTTAGTATCTTGTACAAAGTATGAAATGTGAAGTCTGAAGCATGATGGCTAAATATAAATGATATCCCGTTCTAAAAAGAATGCTTGCATGATTAGGTCTAATGAATGACGAATGTGTTGGCTCTAAGCATGACGTAAAGATGCACTACTGCACGACCCTCAAATCGAACACTCGAATGTCTGATAATCTGATAGAGTAATGAAATATCAACAGAGTGTGAGAAAATTTGATTGTTCCACCGTTGGTACCTAGCTAGAACTTGCCCGGTTAGTCCTGCAAAAAGGAATTTGTGTTAGACATTTAGGAAAGGATCATAGGCCCTTGTTCAAATTAGCGAATCTTTAGTCTAAATAAAATAAAACCAAATGAATCGTTCCCCTTGATCCCCTTTTGATCCAAATCCTTTGAGCTTTAAATAGATCTTTCTTTTCTACACCAAATTATCTTCCCTGGGTATAATGTGTTGCCCTGGTCCCTTCTTGGGCATGTGCACCTCAACTTAGGCCAAAAGCATAAGTTGAGGGTGGCTAATGCAGAAACTGACCTCGTCTTGGCCCTGACCCAACCTTGGGTATTGTGTACCTTGACTCATGGCAAAGCCATAAGTTGAGGGTGGCTATTATGAGTAATGTCCCAAAAAGAGGGGATGAAAAGAGTAATGTGTAAAAAGAAAAGAAATAATGTACAAGAGAAGTGACTTATTAAAAATCTAAAAAAAAAAAAATAAAAAATATATAAAAAAAAAAGAGTGTTGAAGGAAAAGAAGTAAGAGTCACTTCCTCAAAAAGGGAAAGGAGAAAACAAGGCAAAGATCTTAAGAAAAGAAAAGTAGGGTATAATAGACAATGAAAGAGGTAGGACGCTTAGACGTAATGTAAAGGAGGGCAACAAGTCACTAAAATGTATCCATATGTACCATGCTTGACCCTGAGCCTACGTTATAAGCCAAGAAAGTCCTATCGTGATCCTAAGAGTCTAATATAGTGAACTTAAAGCAGTGAAAATAAGGGCAAGCCTATGGCGACAAGTATCAATTAGGTGTGAAGTTGTTCTTAGCGTGAGTGTTGAATATATTCCTTATACTCAAATTTGAAATCACTATGTGAAAAAGGAGAATATTGTTTTTGAAGTGAGGGCACTAGTTGCAATATTGGAAAGTTGGTACCTTGGTGAGAGATGAAAGAGGAGAGGTGTCGGTGCGTGGTGGGACTGTGTCATGGTCTGATCCACACAAACAAACTTAATGAGCCTAAGAGTAAAAGTATGCACTAAAGCAGGAAACAAATCGGGATTGATAGCCATATGATTGTGAAAGATTAAAAAGAGAGTACTTTTGTACAAAAGTGTTGTGGTGAGTCATTGTGCATCGCTTGAGGACAAACAACGAATTTAAGTTTAGGGTGTTGATGTACTGTGGTTTCACGTTACTTTCAATGCTTTTTCATTAAGTTTAGTGTGTGTCTAGGGCCTTTTTGTTGTAATTTTAATGTATTTTTATCTGTGTTTTGCAGGAAAGTTTCCCACAATGGAAATGTAGAAGATTGCAGAAATTAGTGCTGAAGTGACCACCCACGAAGCCATCAACGGCCCGTCGTCTCATTGACGGACCGTAGGTGGTAGCCGTCGATTGAAGGTTCGAGCATCTGAATACAACTCGGAGAATTCTGACTAAGTATGGGGCTACGGAAGGATCGATGGTACGTTGACTGATCAACGGACCGTGCTAGCAAGTCGTCGATGTGATCAGAGACTGCCCCAGTACCCGGTGTTAGAGAAAAGTTTAAGTGTGGAACGACGATAGGCATCGACGGACCGTAAGTGCACGACGAACCGTGCTGTTGGTCCGTCGATTGGATCAGAGAAGGTATAATTTGGAGTTTTGAAGAAGATTCCAAGTATGGACCGATGGAGGCAGTCGACGGTCCGTCGACTGATCGACGGACCGTCAATGGAGTCATCGATTGAAGACGCGTTTTGGGACAACATTTTCTTATTTTGGACTACTTTTAATTTAGGACTTTGTTATTATATATATGGTTTAAAACCTCGTTTTTGGGGTTAGACTTTTTATTATTTTTTATACTTTTGCTATTGGAGCTTTGACTTTGCAATTTAGCAAATTATTTAAGTTTCCGTAATCGATTATCAAGTAAAATTTGCTATTTCAAGTGTGATTTCTGGATTTTCTTCAAACTTATCAAAGTAAGTACATGAATTCTTGTTTAACAATCATGAATTGTGTATTTCTAAGCATGGGTAACTAAATCCACAACTAGGGTTGTGGGAACCATGGTTGATTAACAAGGTAAATCTAGCTAAATAACAATTGTAGAATAGATTCTTGCATGTATTGATAATTCTTTTATTTAGAAGTCTTTTTAACGAGTGCACGCGTTAGAACTTGTCATATCTCTACTTGCCGGACAAAGGGCGTAGTTAATAGGAAAAGAATTATCAACATAGATTTAGTGGACACTATCTAATAGGCTAGTTTCGATTGGTGCGAAGTAGTAACTAAGCCAAACATCGAATATGATGCTTAATATGAGGTAAAGGTAAGGTTTAGTAAATAAGACACACGTAGCGAACCAAGGTACGGGGTGAAATTCTCTAAATGCCTGACCAAGGATTTAGAGATACATAGCTTATTACTTTGCATGCAAGATACTAGGAGAGAATTTTTATACCTAGGATTACCGAGTTATGAACCTATGCGGAACACTTACACCCTAGTTTATCTCATCACTTGATAAAAAACAAATTTTTAATCTTGCTACTTGTTTTATATAGAAATAATTGAACACTTTAGTTTCACACCCCCCCCCCCTTTTAATTAACTTTTTTCGGAAAGGACTTGACTAAATAGACGTAATAGTATATTAAAGTTAAGTCTAAACTATTTTCCTCGTGGGATCGACCACAACCTACTTGTTGGGTTCTTTACTTGATACGACCGCTTATACTTCTGTAAAGAATTGTAATTTGAGAGTATCAGTGTCAATGGTCTAGGCCAACTTCTTACCACCTCCGTTTTCCTTGATCAACCTCAACTCCCTCACTAGAGATGATATGACCAAGAAACGCCACCGAGCTCAACCAAAACTCACATTTTCTATACTTGGTAAACAATTGGTGTTCTTTAAGTACTTGCAACACCACCCTCAAATGACCGAAGTGATCACTCTCATTTTTCGAATATACCAAGATGTCGTCAATGAAGACAAAGACAAATGATTCTACGTAACTTCAAAACAACATATTCGTTAGATCCATAAATGCCACCGGAACATTTCTGAGGCCAAAATACATTAGTAAGAACTCATAGTGGCCATATCTAGTCCGAAATTCCGTCATTGGTATATCCTCACCTCTCACCCTAAAATGGTGATACCCGATCTCAAGTCAATTTTAGAAAAGTACCTTGCCCCTTGGAGTTGATCAAACAAGTCATCAATCCGAGGGAGAGGATACTTGTTCTTAATAGTGACCTTATTGAGTTGCCGATAATCAATACACATTCTCAAGGACCAATCCTTCTTCTTCACAAACAAAACCGGAGCACCCCATGGAGAAATATTAGGTCTTCTAAAACCTTTGTCTAGTAAATCTTTGAGTTGTACCTTCAACTCCTTCAATTCGGTCGGAGCCATCCGATAAGGAGGAATTGGAATGGAATTTGTTTCCGGTAGCAAATCGATACGAAAATCAATTTCCCGTTCGGGAGGAATACCGGGAAGGTCATTAGGAAAGACCTCCGGAAATTCACTCACTACGGGGACCGACTCAATGTGAGGAATTTCAGAGTCTAAATCTTGGACTCTCACAATATGATATAAACAACCCATAGATATCATTTTTCAAGATTTTAAACAAGACATAATACGACCTCTAGTAATAGAATTTACCCCCTTCCACTCTACAACGGGTTCATTTGGGAAATTAAACCTCACCACCCTCGTTCTACAATCAATAGTGGAAAAGCTAGCATGCAACCAATCCATACCCAAAATGATATCAAAATCAAGCATATCGAGTTCTCCTAGTTCAACATGAGAAACTCTATTGGGCAACATGATAGGACAATTTCGATATACCCGTTTTGCAACAACTGACTCACCCACCGGTGTAGACACTATGAAAGGCTCATGCAAAATATCGGGTAAAATATCAAACTTTTTAGCTACAAGAGGCTTAACAAAAGATAATGTAGCACCGGGATCAAGTAAATCATGTACATCATTAGAGAAGACTTTCAACATACCGGTCACCACATCGGGAGTTTTCTCTTGCTCACCCTTAGTGCGGAGAGCATAGAAGCGGTTCTTCTTAGGAGCATCACTAGAACCACTTGCTTGAGCTTGACCACTCTTATCTTGACTCTTCACATTTGGGCAATCTCGAACCTTGTGCCTTACTTTACCACAACTAAAGTACTTATCCGTCCCAATAAGGAAGGAACCATAGTGCTTCTTGCCACACTCACCACAAGTTGGCTTCTCACTTGGTGATCTAGTACCCCTTCCATTTTGAGACTTAGGGTTTGCACCCTTTTCACCACGAGACTTAGGGAACTTGATTGGGACTTGATTAGAGAACCTCTTTTTGAACCTAGGCTTATCTTGGATCTCAAGCCTACTCTTGAAAGAACCACTATCAAAAGATCTTGCCCTTTTTGCATCTCTACTCTTCCTCCTAGCCCTTGCCTCCTCCTCTTGTCTATCATGAACCACGAGACGAGAAATGTTCATGTTATCTTGTAGCATAGCCGAATGGCACTCCTCTTTAAAGTCTTCTGACACCCCTGTCAATAAGCGTCTCATTTCTTCTCTAGGATCGAAAACCAAGAAGGAGCATATTTTGACAATTGAGTGAATTTCAAGGAGTATTCAAGCACACTCATACCTACTTGATAAAGGTTGATGAACTCCACCACTTTAGCTTCCCTCATCTTCCTAGGAAAGAACTGATCAAGATAAGCCTTCTTGAAGATCTCCCAAGTCACCGGTCCACCCCTTCGAGGCCTATTGTCCCTCCATTGCACACACCAAGTTTGGGCCACATCTTTGAGTTGGTAAGTGGCTAACTCGACCTTCTCACTAGTAGACCACCCCATATCAAAATGTATCTTATAGACTTCATAAATGAATTCTTGGGGGTCTTCTTCAACCTTAGACCCATAGAAAGTAGGAGGATTCATCCTAGTGAAATCTCTTAGACTGGATGCCATGGTAGTGACTTGTTAATTGGCTTGGGGCACAACCTCCCGATTTGCTTGGGCAGTCATAGCTTGGGATTGAATAATAGTGGCTTGGGCTTGAGTAATAATGGATTGGGCCATTTGGAGAAGGGCATCCCTTATCTCACCCTCCGTTAAAGGTGGAGTATTTGCCGGAGCTTGTTCAACATTAACATTTTTTTCAAGAGGAGGAACTTGATCACCACGGGGAGGAGATCCCACATTGGGAACCTCTTCCTCAAGTCTTCGATCCGCATTTATTCGAGTATTCATTGCCTATAACCAAAATACAACGTTTATGTGAAAGCACACAATTGTTGCTCTAGAGGCACAATATTGGATTTCCAAGAAAGAGAGATTCCTAAGAATCAAATAGATTCCTATTCATAAGTGTGGCGCGCTTCATAATTACGTATACGAATCTACATAGATGTGGTTTAGAGAGACATCAACATCAAGGATATTCAACCTCATGCTCTAATACCAAGTTTGTCACATCCGTGGAGCACCCCCTAGACGTAATGGCGTCGTCGTCCTCTTTGAGGACTAAGACTAGCCTCTTAGCATTCATCATAGCATTCATATGTTAAAAATACAGAAAAATTAAAAACTTTTTCTATCTACAAGGAGGATTACATAGACCTCTACATAAACATAATATATTCATATCGAGTATACATAGACCCTTCGTATAAGAAGATTACTTACTCTTCTACTTTTATTGCACATACATATATATAAAATAGAAGATAGTCATAAAGTTTGTCTCATCTCATAACCATCTAAAAAGATCATAGCAATTTGGGCATAGCCCAACATCAATGTAAAGAAGCCACATATAGTCTTATACAAATCATACTCAAATGAAAATAGAAGGAACATAAGAGTCTTAGACTAAACAACTCCATAAGATAGATATTGGCATCACCCTCGGAAAGTGAGGACCTACCCACTTGGATGGTAGAGAATATCCAAATCTTCTTCAAGTCGTCTCGAATGAGCCTTCAACGATCGGAACCTATAATTTTTGGGAAAAGGGATAAAATGGGGTTAGTACGCCACTTGTACTAAGTATAAGACCATAGACACATATAACACCAAAGCATGCTAAAAAGGGCATTTAGTTAAAACATGCCATTTTACCTTTTGAAAGTCTTATGCACAATCTGACAAACCATACCAATCATCAAGACATGTTCAACAAGTCAAAGCAAGTCATATGCATATCAACATACATGAGCCCATAATCTCATACAACTCTATCATCAAGTAATAACATCACAAACATGAATAAGAGTTTATCATATCATAGCAAAACAAGACAACTAATCATGAATCCTCATAAAGTCAACAAGTATAATGACCAAGCAAAGCCCCATAACCTTACTCAATCAAGTAACACAACAAGAACAATGACTAATAACCCACTTCACATAACATAATTTCCAAATACTCATAACCTCACACTTTAGCAATAAGGACCAATTACATGTTCATAAACATAAACAACATCATATAATATCATTTACATTTATCATCATATACATACATAATATCAACCTCCTAAAGCTCCTATCAAGGGAAACTACTGCAAGGCATAGGTAGAGTCCCATACCCCTATCTAAGCTAAGTCAAATCCAATAAGTAACTTTAGTTAGTTTATACATCATTACTTCATTTTAGTTTACGGCACACTTGCCTTAACCGACATTGACCACATGAGCTAAGTGTGGAATCCGGTGTTGTGAAACCTTACACCGATGGAAGGTGGTCTACCGTCCAAAGTAAAACCAAACATAAACATAGCATCTAGGTGGATCCACTAGCTAGTATTCCTATGGTGCAAACATATTTAAGGAACTTGCGGCCGTCTTTGAAACATCACTCTACACCCTATTTGGGTCATGAGTCTATCCACCCCGTGAGGACCGTCGATCCACACACGAGCCGTCATTTGGGTTTCGTTGGTGCACACTGCCCAGGTAGTGTTGCCTCCTACGTACTAGGGTCCTCCTCAAGGGCCCTTGGTTGGTCCTTCAGGAGTCAAACACGGACGTTTGGACCTTGAATCAAATTTAACATATGTTAAACACCCTTCTACCATATTTCATGAATTTTTGACTCCTAAAAACTAGTCAAATAGTCTAAGGCACGCTAGTACCTCTTTGAACAAATTTTCCGTACGTCATGGCCGATCTTGGACGTTTTGGTTTCTAAACTTCCTAAATGACCTATGTTCATTAAAATGGACTTTAAAACAGTTTCTAGATATCATGACTCCTATGTTAGTCTCTAAGACACGTCTTGGATTTTTGAAGTGTTGCATATCCCCCCCCCCCCCTTTAGGAACATTTGTCCCCGAATGACACTAAAACTCTTTTGAAGGAAGGAATAGACTCAAGACTATCAGCCCAACCAACAACAATACAAGACACCATAAATAATATCATTTCAACAAGGCAACTCAAAACTTCAATTACCACACATAAGGATCAAATATTTCATTATGAGGAATTTCCTACTCACAGTACACATGAGCTCAACATACTTTACACGAGTCAATTAGAACAAAGTTCAACTTATCAACATGCTACTCATCAGCTCATAAATACTCACCATATAAAAATGCACAACATAACTCAAACAAGCCAAAAGCAAAATTTCAAGTTCTGATGTACCATTCACTGTAACCTCACTGCAAAGTATTCAAAAATCCACATTTTGCAAGACTTTACCAAAAATCAAGAAACTTCAATTTTTAGTCATATTTATATTATTAAAAAGGAATGAATAACCTTAATTATCAAAAAGATGAGGGTAACGGGACTTCATGTTGGCCTTGGCCTCCCGTATTGCACCCTCAATTAGGTGATTTTTTCATAACACCTTTACGGAAACCACCTCTTTGTTTCTCAATCTCTTTACTTGACTATCAAGGATTTGAACCGGGACCTCCTCATAGGAGAGGTTATCTTTCACACCATGATCCTCAATAGGAAGAATAGACTCGAGATCACCGATACACTTCTTAAGCATAGAAACATGGAAAACCAGATGATCCGAAGCCAATTCGATAGGAAACCTCAACTCATAGGCCACCGTACCAACCCTTTGCCATATTTCATAGGAACCCACATAACGAGGACTTAACTTCCCTTTCTTGCCAAATCTAACCACCCCCTTCATAGGTGAAATTTTCAAGTACACCTTGTCACCTTCTTCAATTTCTAGATCCCTTCTCCTATGATCGGCATAAGACTTTTGCCGACTATAGGCCATTTGGAAGAGATTTGTTATAATATGAACTTTTTTCAAAGTCTTATAAATCAAATCCGGACAAAGAATCAAAGACTCATCGACTTCAAACAACCCAATAGGAGACGTACACCTCCTACCATACAAGGCTTCATAGGGAGCAATGGAAATGGATGAATGGAAACTATTATTGAAAGCAAACTCCACCAAAGGCAAGTGCTTATCCCAACTTCCTTTGAAATCGATGACACAAACTCTAAGCATATCCTCGAGGGTTTGAATAGTACTTTCCGCTTGACCATCCATTTGGGGATGGAAAGCGGTACTCAACTTTACCTTAGTACCCAACCCTTCTTGAAACGACCTCCAAAACCTATATGTGAATTGTGCACCCCTATCCGATATAATGGATAACGGAATATCATGGAGACACACAATTTCATCTATGAAGATCATAGCATAATCTTCCGCCGAATAAGTAGACTTGACGGGAATAAAATGTGTGGACTTGGTCAACCTATCAACCACCACCTATATGGAGTAATATTATTTTTGAGTCTTAAGCAAACCTACCACAAAATCCATATTGATGTCTTCCCACTTCGAAGTACGAATTTGGATTTTTTGTAGTAAGCCACCCGACTTTAGATGTTCGGCTTTCACTTGTTGGAAATTAGGACACTTAGCAACAAACTCCGCTATGTCTCTTTTCAAACCTTCCCACCAATACACCTCCCTAAGGTCATGATACATCTTTGTTGACCCCGGATGAATGGAATAATGGGACCCATGAGCTTCCTCAAGAATTTGATTCCTCAAATCATCAACATTAGGAACACACAACCGCCCTTGATACCTCAAAACACCATCCCCCCTAAGGAGAATGACTCATTAAACTATCCAAGAACCGATTCTTTTAACTCCATCAATGGTTGGTCAAGGTGTTGTTTTGAATTAACCTCCACAACCAAGGATGATTCGAAGTTATGATGGACCATTACACCACCATTTGGAGAACCTTCTAATCTAACACCCAATCAAGGCAACCTATGAACATCTTTCACTAGGTCTTTCTTGGCTTCTTCTATATGAGACACACTACCCATGGTCATACGACTTAAAGCATCCGCCACCACAATGGCCTTGTCGGGGTGATAGAGAACACTCATGTCATAATCTATCAACAACTCTAACAACCTTCTTTGTCGGTGATTAAACTCCTTTTGGGTAAACACATATTGGAGACTCTTATGGTCGGTAAAAAAATTAACATGAACACCATACAAATAATGCCTCCAAATTTTCAAGGCAAATACCACGGCCGGTAACTGAAGATCATGAGTGGGATAGTTCTTCTCATGCACCTTGAGTTGTCTAGAAGCATAGGCAATCAATTTGCCATGTTGCATAAGCACACACCCAAAACCCACTCGAGATGCATCACAATACACAACGAAGCCCTTTGTACCCTCCGGTAAAGTAAACACTGGAGCGGAAGTAAGCCTATCTTTCAAGAATTGGAAGCTCTTCTCACATTCCTCTGACCACTCAAACTTCTTACTCTTTTGGGTCAAAGTAGTCAAGGGAGATGCAATGGACGCAAAACAATCCTCAAACCTCCGATAATAACCCGCTAGACCCAAGAAACTCCTAATGTCGGTTGGAGTCAATGGTCTAGCCCAACTTCTTATCGCCTCCATTTTCCTTGGATCAACCTCAACTCCCTCACTAGAGATGATATGACCAAGAAAATCCACCGACCTTAAAAAAAACTCACATTTGCTATATGTGGCAAACAATTGGTGTTCTTTAAGTACTTGCAACAGCACCCTCAAATGACCCAAGTGATCACTCTCATTTTTCGAATATACCAAGATGTCGTTAATGAAGACAAAGACAAATGATTCTATGTAACTTCGAAACAACATATTTATTAGATCCATAAACGCCACCGGAGCATTTGTGAGGCCAAAAGACATTACTAAGAACTCATAGTGGCTATATCTAGTCTGAAATGCCGTCTTTCGTATACCCTCACCTCTCACCCTAAGTTGGTGATACCCGATCTCAAGTCAATTTTAGAAAAGTAGCTTTCCCCTTGGAGTTGATCAAACAAGTCATCAATCCGAGGGAGAGAGTACTTGTTCTTAATAGTGACCTTGTTGAGTTGCCGATAATCAATACACATTCTCAAGGACCCATCATTCTTTTTCACAAACAAAATCGGAGCACCCCATGGAGAAATATTAGGTCTTCTGAAACCCTTGTCAAGTAAATCTTTGAGTTGTACCTTCAAGTGTTTCAATTCGGTCGGAGCCATCCGATAAGGAGGAATTGGAATGGAATTTGTTTCCCGTAGTAAATCGATACGAAAATCAATTTCCCGTTCTGGAGGAATACCGGGAGGTCATTAGGAAGACCTCCGTAAATTCACTCACTACGGGGACCGACTCAATGGGAGGAATTTCGGAGTCTAAATCTTGGACTCTCACAATATGATATAAACAACCCATAGAGATCATTTTGCAAGATTTTAAACATGAGATAATACGACCTCTAGGAATAGAATTTCCCCCCTTCCACTCTACAATGGGTTAATTTGGGAAATTAAACCTCACCACCCTCGTTCTACAATCAATAGTGGCAAAGCTAGCATGCAACCAATCCATACCCAAAATGATATCAGAATCAAGCATATTGAGTTCTACTAGTTCAACATGAGAAACTCTATTAGGAAACATGATAGGACAATTTCTATATACCCTTTTTTCAACAACTGCCTCACCCACCGGTGTAGACACTATGAAAGGCTCATTCAAAATATCGGGTAAAATATCAAACTTTTTAGATACAAGAGGCTTAACAAAAGATAAAGTAGCACCGGGATCAAGTAAAGCATATACATCAATAGAGAAGACTTTAAACATATCGGTCACCACATCGGGAGTTTTCTCTTGCTCACCCTAGAGCATAGAAGCAGTTCTTCTTAGGAGCATCACTAGAATCACTTGCTTGAGCTTGACCACTCTTATCTTGACTATTCACATTTGGGAAATCTCAAACCTTGTGCACCACTTTCCCACAACTAAAGAACTTATCCGTCCCAATGAGGAAAGCACCATAGTGTTTCTTTCCACACTCACCACAAGTTGTCTTCTCACTTGGTGAACTAGTACCCCTTCCCTTTTGAGACTTAGGGTTTGCACCCTTTTCACCACGAGCCTTAGGGAACTTGGTTGGGACTTGATTAGAGAACCTCTTTTTGAACCTAGGCTTGTCTTGGATCTCAAGACTACTCTTGGAAGAACCACCATCCAAAGATTTTACCCTTTTTGCATCTCTACTCTTCTTCCTAGACATTGCCTTCTCCTCTTGTCTATCATGAACCATGTGGCGAGAAATGTTCATGTTTTCTTGTAAAATAGCCGAATGGCACTCCTCTTGCAAGTCTTCTGACACCCCTGTCACAAAGAGGCTCATTTCATCTCTATGATCGAAAACCAAAGAAGGAGCATATTTTGACAATTGAGTGAATTTCAAGGAGTATTCAAGAACACTAATACCTCCTTGACGAAGGTTGATGAACTCCACCACTTTATCTTCCCTCATCTCCTTAGGAAATAACTGATCAATATAAGCCTTCTTGAAGATCTCCCAAGTCACCGATCCACCCCTTCGAGGCTTATTGTTCCTCCATTGCACATACCAAGTTTGGGCGACATCTTTGAGTTTGTAAGTGACTAACTCGATCTTCTCACTAGTAGAGAACCCCATAGCAAAGTGTATCTTTTAGACTTCATCAATGAATTCTTGGGGGTCTTCTTCAACCTTAGACACATAGAAAGTAGGAGGATTCATCATAGTGAAATCCCTTAGACAGGATGCCATGGTATTGACTTGTTGATTGGCTAGGGGCACAACCTCCCGATTGGCTTGGGCAGTCATAGCTTGGGCTTGAATAGTAGCGGCTTGGGATTGAGTAATAATGGCTTGGGCCTTTTGAAGAAGGGCATCCCTTATCTCACCCTCCTTCAAAGGTGGAGTATTTGTCGGAGCTTGTTCAACATTAACATTTTCTTCAAGAGGAGAAACATGATCACCACGGGGAGGAGCTCCCACATTGGAAACCTCTTCCTCAAGTCTTAGATCCGTATTTCTTAGAGTATTCATCGCCTATAACCAAAATAGAACGTTTAGGTGAAAGCAGACAATTGTTACTCTAGAGGCACGATATTGGATTTCCAAGAAAGAGAGATTCCTAAGAATCAGATAGATTTCTATTCATAAGTGTGGCACACTTAACAATTATGAATACGAATCTACATAGATGTGGTTTAGAGAGACATCAACATCAAGGATATTCAACCTCATGCTCTGATACCAAGTTTGTCACATTCGGGGAACACCCCCTAGACGTAATGGCGTCATCGTCCTCTTTGAGGACTAAGACTAGCCTCTTAGCATTCATCATAGCATTCATATGTTAAAAATACGGAAAAATAAAAAACTTTTTCTATCTACAAGGAGGATTACATAGACTTCTACATACACATAATACATTCATATCGAGTATACATAGACCCTTCGTATAAGAAGATTACTTACTCTTCTACTTTTATTGCACATACATATATATAAAATAGAACATAGTCATAAAGTTTGTGTCATCTCATAACCATCTAAAAAGATCATAGCAATTTGGGCATAGCCCAACATCAATGTAAAGAAGCCACATATAGGCTTATACAAATCGTACTCAAATGAAAATAGAAGGAACATAAGAGTCTTAGACTAAACAACTCCATAATCTAGATATTGGCATCGCCCACGGAAAGTGAGGACCTACCCACTTGGATGGTAGAGAATATCCAAATCTTCTTCAAGTCGTCTCGTATGAGCCTTCAATGATCGGAACCTATAATGTTTGGGAAACGGGATAAAATGGGGTTAGTACGCCACTTGTACTAAGTATGAGACCATAGACACATATAACACCAAATCATGCTAAAAAGGGCATTTATTTAAAACATGCCATTTTACCTTTTGAAAGTCTTATGCACAATCAGACAAACCACACGAATCATCAAGACATGTTCAACAAGTCAAAGCAAGTCATATGCATATCAACATACTTGAGCCCATAATCTCATACAACTCTATCATTATGTAATAACATCACAAACATGAATAAGAGTTTATTATATCATAGCAAAGCAAGACAACTAATCATGAATCCTCATAAAGTCAACAAGTACAACGACCAAGCGAATCCCTATAACCTTACTAAAAAAAGTAACCCAACAAGAACCATGACTAATAACCAACTTCACATAACATAACTTCCAAATACTCATAACCTCATACTTTAGCAATAAGGACAAATTACTTGTTCATAAACACCAACACCATCATATAATATCATTTACACTTATCATCACATACATACATAATATCAACCTCCTAAAGCTCCTATCAAGGCAAACTAGAGTAAGGCATATGTAGAGTCCCATACCCCTACCTAAGCTAAGTCAAACCCCTCAAGTAACTTTAGTTAGTTTATACATCATTACTTTATTTTAGTTTAGGTAACACTTGCCTTAACCGACATAGACCACATGAGCTAAGTGTGGAATCCGGTGTTGTGAAACCTTACACCGATGGAAGGTGGTCTACCGGCCAAAGTAAATCCAAACATAAGCATAGCATCTAGGTGGATCCACTAGGTAGTATTCCTATGGTGCAAACATAGTTAAGGAACTTGGGGCCGTCTTTGAAACATCACTCCACACCCTATTTGGGTAATGAGGCTATCCACCCCGTGAGGACCGGCGATCCACACACGACCCGTCCTTTGGGTTTCGTTGGTGCACACTGCCTAGGCAGTGTTGTCTCCTACGTACTAGGGTCCTCCTCAAGGGCCCTTGGTTGGTCCTTCAGGAGTCAAACCCGGACGTTTTGACCTTGAATCAAATTTAACATATGTTATACACCCTTCCACCATATTTCATGAATTTTTTACTCCTAAAAGTTAGTCAAATAGGCTAAGGTACGCTAGTACCTCTTTGAACAAATTTTCCGTACGTCATGGACGTTCTTGGACGTTTTGGTTTCTAAACTTCCTAAATAATTACCTATATTCATTAAAATGGACTTTAAAACAGTTTCTAGACCTCATGACACCTATGTTAGGCTTTAAGATACGTCTTGTATTATCCCCCCCCCCCCCTAGGAACATTCATCGCCGAATGACACTAAAACTCTTTTGAAGGAAGGAATAGACTCAAGACTAGCAGCCCAACCAACAACCATACAAGACACCATAAATCATATCATTTCAACAAGGCAATTCAAAACTTCAATTACCACACATAAGGCTCAAACATTTCATTATGAGGAATTTCCTTCTCACAATACACATGAGCTCAACATACTTTACATGAGTCAATTAGAACAAGGCTCAACTTATCAACATGCTACTCATCAGCTCATAAAGACTCACCATATAAAAATGCACAACATAACTCATACAAGCCAAAAGAAAAATTTCAAGTTCTGATGCACCATTCACTGTAACCTCACTGCAAAGTATTCAAAAATATTCACTGTAACCTCACTGCAAGGTATTCAAATATGCACATTTTGCAAGACTTTACCAAAAATCAAGAAACTTCAATTTTTAGTCATATTTATATTATTAAAAATGAATTAATAACCTTAATTATAAAAAAGATGAGGGTAACGGGACTACATGTCGGCCTCGGTCTCTCGTGTTGCACCCTCAATTAGGTGATTTTTCCATAACACATTTACGGAAACCACCTCTTTGTTCCTCAATCTCTTTACTTGACTATCAAGGATTTGAACCGGGACCTCCTCATAGGAGAGGTTATCTTTCACACCAAGATCCTCAAAAGGAAGAATAGACTCGAGATCACTAATACACTTCTTAAGCATATAAACATGGAAAACCGGATGAACCGATGCCAATTCACTAGGAAACCTCAACTCATAGGCCACCGTACCAACCCTTTGCCATATTTCATAGGAACCCACATAACGAGGACTTAACTTCCCTTTCTTGCCAAATATAACCACCCCCTTCATAGGTGAAATTTTCAAGTACACCTTGTCACCTTCTTCAAATTCTAGATCCCTTCTCCTATGATCGGCATAAGACTTTTTCCGACTATAGGCCGTTTGCAAGCGATTTCTTATAATATGAACTTTTTTCAAAGTCATATAAATAAATTCGGGACAAAGAATCAAAAACTCATCGACTTCAAACAACCCAATAGGAGACCTTCACCTCCTACCATACAGGGCTTCATATGGAGCAATGAAAATGGATGAATGGAAACTATTATTGTAAGAAAACTCCACCAAAGGCAAGTGACTATCCCAACTTCCTTTGAAATCGATGACACAAACTCTAAGCATATCGTCAAGGGTTTGAATAGTACTTTCCGCTTGACCATCCATTTGGGGATGGAAAGCAGTACTCAACTTCACCTTAGTACCCAACCCTTCTTGAAACGACCTCCAAAACCTATATGTGAATTGTGCACCCCTATCCGATATAATGGATAACGGAATATCATGGCGACACACAATCTCATCTTTGAAGATCATAGCATAATCTTCCGCCGAATAAGTAGACTTGACGGGAATAAAATGTGTGGACTTGGTCAACCTATCAACCACCACCCATATGGAGTAATATTGTTTTTGAGTCTTAATCAAACCTACCACAAAATCCATATTGATGTCTTCCCACTTCGAAGTACGAATTTGGATTTTTTGTAGTAAGCCACCCGACTTTAGATGTTCGGCTTTCACTTGTTGGAAATTAGGACACTTAGCAACAAACTCCGCTATGTCCCTTTTCAAACCTTCCAACCAATACACCTCCCCAAGGAAGTTATTAACTCAATACTAAGCTGAAACTAACTATGTCTGCAAATAGCCTCTAAACTGACTAGAAATGTTGCGACAGACCCCAACTAAGTATAGTAAAAACTGAAACTAAAAGACTAAATACTGAAAAGAAACCCATGACTGTTGTCCTCAGAGAATAAGGACTCACCACCGAATCTACTAAACTGGAGATCGGGAATCGATCTAAGCGCGATCTGCAGGATAGAGTAAAGCTGAAATAAAACATAACGGAACTAGCACAAAAGCAAGTATAGTAATTTAAACATGATATACTGAATGCTGAGGTAACTGAATGCAATGACCAATTTATAACATGCTGAAACTGAATACTGAATATATTGATAAATGGTCAATGCAATAGAGTCTAAATGAACTATGGGAGATACTAATAACTGATAATAAACCACATGAGCTAAATCTGGAGTCCGTTGTATACGCCCTATCGAGAGAACCCAATATACCCTGCCAGTGGTATAAAGGCATGCTGGCGTGATCACTAAACTGATGCCCACAGAGAGGAATTACAACCTACTTGGCTAGTAATTCTGGGACTATTTGGGTACGCTAAACCGTAGTCCAACTCGGTATTATGCTACTCCCAATTAATTAAGTTAGTAAGACATTATGACTGAATTTTTGTAAATACTTGATAGCTCAAAAACTGAACATGCAAACTGAGAGTGCAATAATTCATTTGATAATTATGCATTAATAACCGAGGCATGTATATCTGAAGTAACTAAAATATCTAACCAAGCATGTATAATTCAAGAACTTAAGAAATACACAGGTAGGGTTCTGAAATTCATGCGATAAACTGAATAATAACATTACAATCTGATTTGGAACATATATCTAATTAAATTATGATGATCTTATGTAATTCTAGAAACCCTAGGTTTAATCATGATAAGAGAATCAAGAACTGACTAAAAACTAGGGATCTAATGGGTGACTGAAAACCCTAGCTCAAACTTGACCTTAAGCTCTGATGGTGTTGTTGAGAGAATCTTTTTAAAAAGGGGTTTGATTTTTAAGAATGAAGTCTAATTCTAGGTTTAAGTATTTTAACTAACTTAAAATACCCTAAACTACATAAAATAACTGTCCAAGTATTTATTTATCAAAGGGTGGAATTTACCAAACCACCCTTGGCTTGGCCGACTTGTACCAGAAAATCAGGTGCTCACTCACGACCACCACATATGGACCGTAGGAGGTGTGACGAAACGTACTGCTGCCTCGTGAAACTGGTCTAAGACTTGTCCATGGGAGATAAGGCTCCCTAGTCTAAGTCTTGACCTCCGGAGCAAACCACTCCCCATCAAAGGACCTACTGGTCGTAAGTCACGGCCGTAGGTCACTCCATTTTGGCAGTTTTGGGGGTTGAGCTTAGGGTCCTCCTCAAGGACCCCTAGGGTGATCCTTGAGGAGTCGTACCTGAACGTTTAACCCCTAAACATGTTCATATAGTCCCTAGGGTCAATTCCACTTATTTAAGACACGAAACAACACACCAAATCAAGGACAACATACTAGAACACACTAGCACGCAAAAGATTAGTATTCGAACGTCTTGGTCGTACCTTGACCTTTGACCTTAAAACTCTTTAAGAAAAACTACTAAAATATATTTCTCATAATTTTAACAAGTTATTAACTAAATAAACTCATGTGAAGCTCTAGTTTATCATATTTCATTTGTAGGGTCCTTACAGATTCTTTGAGCGTTCATGAGTACAGTCTGATGTTCACACAACTTTCTCAGTATGCTCCCGAGATGGTTGCTGACATGAAGTGTAGGATGAGTTTATTTATTGCTGGGTCTTCTCCCTATCAAGAAAGCAAGGAAAGACAACTATGTTGATAGGGGATATGTACATAGCAAGGTTAATGATCCATGTGCAACAAGTTGAGGGATGCAAAAGAGTTTAAGAACGCGAGGTCTAAGACATCAGAGAACGACTACGGGAAGAAAAAGAGTAATGTGAACCGGTCATCTTTTTAACATAAACAAAAGGGATCTGCTCCATCATCTGCTAGTGCACCTGCACCAAAGAGTATGGGTCCCATTCATCCTGATCCTACTCTCACATCAGTGTCCGAGGCTTGATTTGAGGAGTTTGTGAGGTACCTCCTAGTCATCGCGAAAGGTGTCACTTACACTTGACTCTGTCTTTCTACTATTCTAGGATTGTAGACATTCAAACTTGTTACTTAATGAAAAAAAGTATATTTACCTAGTGACTTGTATACATGACACCAGGTTTTGGGGAAGGTTTTGTTATGTTATTATTTCAAAAATTCTTATGTTATGTTTAGTCCTTATTTCATTTTTTACGTTTGTTTACCCTGGTCAATGATTGTTTAGGTTGACTTGTCTTAGTTGGATAAGGCAGGTATAATCACACCCAATTTTTGAATCGTGATATTTAGAACTTTTATCTCTTCATATCGTTGCATTTTTAAATTTTAGAGAGATAAATTTGAATGATCCAAACTCGATGAATGTAGTTTTCTAAAGCAATGAAGAAACTATTTCCGCTTGTCGTCAACCAGGATGAGGGTTCGCTTTGGACCAACAATGGTTCATGAGTGCTGACCACATCCAAGGTGTAGACTCGGGTCATGACAATAAGACAACCATACTAGTAGGTTTCATGGACATTTCAAGGCTGATGATCCGTGCGCAACAAGTTGAGGAGGAAAAATTTGAGGGATAGAGAAGAGTTCAAGAATAAGAGGGCTAAGACATAAGAAATGAGTTCGGGCAGCAAAGGAATAATGTAAACTGGTCTTTATTCTAACAGAAGTAGAAAGGACCTGCTCCATAATATGTTTAGTGCACCTGCACCAAAGAACAAATTTGGGTAAAATAGTCAGAATTCTCAAAACTTCAGATCTAGACTTGCGTATTTGCAAGAAATAATGGCACAAGGGAGTACTAAGAATCCCGCATGTGCCATGTGTGGTAGGAGCCACTCAAGGGTGTGTCGTGATGGCTCTACTGTTTGCTTCAAGTGTGGCCAAAAATGATAATTTTATAAGACAGTGTCTTAAGAACATGTAGAATAATTGTAAAGAGGCCAATAGACCCCAGTCTTTTTTAGTAGCTTCACCAAATAAGAGTTGCTGCTATATGAGCTACTTCAAGGGAAGGCAGAGAGGAAACCGTCTTTGTGCTATCACTAGTCTCCGAGAGAAAGAGGATTCACCAGATGTTGTCACTGGTATAATTTAATTCTTTGACTTTACTGTTTATGCATTGCTAGAGCCAGGACTATATGAGCAACTTAGTGTACCATTCAGTGTTTCTACACCTATTGGTGAGTTCATTCAAGCAGAGAGACTCTATCGTGATTGTCTCATTTCCGTCAATCACGGAGTACTATGATTGATTTATTTGACCTACATATGGTTGACTTTGATGTAATTCTTTGTATGGACTGGCTTCACGTTTATTATGCCTATGTTGATTGTAGAACTCGACTAATCAAGTTTCAGTTTCCAAATGAGCCACTCTAGAGTGGAAAAATAGTTCAGCATTGCCTAAGGGTCGTTTCATTTCATACTGTAAGGAAAGAGAGTTGGTTTCTAAGGGATGTGTCTATCACTTAGACTAAGATAATGTCTCAAGTGTTGAGGTACCTTATATTAAGTCAGTTCCAGTAGTAAAAGAATTTCCAGAAGTCTTTCCAGATGATCTTTCCATAGTCCCTCTTGAGAGAGATAGACTTCGACATAGATCTTCTTCAAAATACTCGACCTATATCTATTCCTCAAATAGAATGGCAACACCAGAGTAGAAGGAATTGACGGAGTAGTTGAAAGACCTTTTAGATAAAGGTTTTAATCGACCAAGTGTGTCACCTTGGGGAACTCTGGTCTTGTTTGTGAGAAATAAAGAGGGTTCCCTTAGGATGTGTATAGATTAACGTCAATTTAACAAGGTTACCATCAATAATAAGTATCCTCTCCCAAGAATTGATGATTTATTTGACCAACTTCGGGGTGCCACCTATTTTTCTCAGATAGATATCAGATCTGGCTACCATTAGTTAAGAGTAAGGGAATGTGATATTACAAGAAAACTTTCAGAATTAGATATGGGCATTATGAGAATCTGGTCATGTCCTTTGGGTTGACCAATGTGTGTGCTGCATTCATGGACCTTATGAATAGAGTCTTCAAAGCTTATTTAGAGATGTTTGTTATCGTCTTCATTGATGAGATACTAATCTATTCAAGGAATGAAGAAGATCATGCTAGTCATCTCAGAACAGTTCTTGAGACTTTGAAGGAAAAAGAGTTGTACGCCAAGTTCTCTAAGTGTGAGTTTGGCTTGAATATTTGGGTCTTAGGACACATAGTGTCTGGAGAGGTAATTAGAGATTATACCCAAAAGATATAAGCAGTTCAGAGTTGTCTTAGACCCACATATACAACTGATATAAGGAGTTTCTTGGGTTTGGTTGGCTATTATAGAAGGTTCGTAAAGGGGTTATCATCTTCTTCATCTCCTTTGAACTAGTTCACTCAGAAGACAATTAAGTTTCAATGGTCTGAAGCGTGTGAGAAAAGCTTTCACGAATTGAAGAAGAGTTTGACTACTGCCCCAGTTTTGACATTACCACAAGATACTCAAGGTTTTGTTGTGTATTTTGATACATCAAGAATTCGTTTGGGTTGTGTGTTAATGCAGAAGGGCAAGGTTATAGATTATGCCTCTAAACAGTTGAAATTTCAAAGAATTACCCAACCCATGACTTAGAGTTGGCTGCTCTAGTATTCGCTTTGAAGATATGGCGTCATTATTTGTGTGGTGTTCATATTGATATATTCACTATTCATAAGAGGCTGTAGTATGTGTTCACCAAGAGGGAGCTTAATCTCAAACAAAGGTGATGGTTAGAATTACTCAAGGATTATGACATGAGTATACCTTATCACCCAGGTAAGGCTAATGTCATTGTTGAAACCTTGAGTAGATTCTCTATGCGTAGTACTACTCATTTTTAGGAAGATAGGAAAGAGTTAACAAAATAGGGGTTTAGACTTGCACGATTAGGAGTTCTATTATTGAATTCCATAAAAGGAAGAGCAGTGGTCATGGATGGGGTTGAATCATCATTAGTGTCAGAAATAAAAGAAAAGTAATATCAAGATCCTTTATTGCTTAAATTAAAGGCAAGTATTCATAAATTAAATGTGATGGATTTTGAACATGGGGGAGATAGTGTTTTGAGGTATCAATGTAGATTGTGTGGTTTATTTCAAGGGTAATTGGGATGATCACCTACCTCTCGTTGAGTTCATTTTCGACAATAGTTATCACTCTAGCATCCAAATAACTCATTATGAGCTCTTTATGGGAGAAGATGCAATCCCCTATTGAATAGTTTGAAGTGGGTGAAGCAGGGTTGATAGGACAAAATTTAGATCATCAAGCTACGGAGAAGGTGAAAGTGATTCAAAAGTGTCACGACCAGGGAGCCCCCCTAGACGTAACTGGCGTCCTCGTCTTTGAAAAGGACTAAGACATCAAGTACAAGGCATCTCAATTGAAGTAAGAGTTCAAGATCACAAGGTCTTAAGAATTTACCTTCATAAGTCTCCTTCAATGGTATTACCATCAACCAACCATATTAATCCATCAACAGGCTTAATAACATCATACAATATTAATCTATACGAAAAATAAGTCAATTGTATCATCACTATCCCAATTAACTTTAATTCATAACCTAGGGTTAGGGGGAAAGGGTTCATCATGAATTATTCAAGAAATAGATCAAATCCCAACAATACATTACCCTAGGCAGTCCATGAATGAATTATAATAGATAAAACAAGTCTAACAATCAATACATCCATCAATTTCCATCAATTCATAAGCAAGATCCAGGAGTTGGGGAAATTTTGGGAAGAGACATGATCCACACGAAATTCCCTTAATTAGCATCAATTACTCAACAATATATACTTATTTAGCCATGGGTAATCACAATTAGACATAATCAACCATCAATTTAAAGTTTAGAAGAAAACCCATATGTAGAAATAAACCCTAAGATTTGGGTGATTTAGAAATCAACTTTGAAAGGACCTCTTGGGGAATTGGATCCCAAGAGTGAAGATCCCATACCTTAATGAAGATTAATCCACAAAATTCGAGTGAAATCATAGAGAAATTGACCTTCTTCTTCAATCTTTCTTCTTCCTTCAATGGAGGATGAATAATGAGAGAGAGGTTGGAGCTTTTGGGTTTTGATTTGGGGATTTGATTTGATTGAGTGAATGTGAGGTAAAACTGAATTAAAATCAATATATAGATCTCTCATGAAATACCCAAAAGACCCCTCAGCTAATTTGACCCTTTAGTGAAGTCAAACTTGGATTCTAAATTTCAGATATTCGTCGGGAACAAGTCCGCGTCGCGGAGCTGCTCCCGCAAGTTTTCCTAATTTAATTTCCAAAAAAAAATATTCCTATATGTGTCCGCGTTGCAGTCCAAGATTTTAAATCTTGATGAACCAAGTCCTCAACGCAGAGACACTTCACCTAAGTCCAATTGGCTGCTGCCTTGGGCATCTTGCTTGGCAAAGGTTGGGGTCCCTATGTGGACCCCTAGGGCAATCCTTGGGGGGTCGTACATGGACGTTTTTACCCTATATACATTATTTTACCTATTTAAAATCTTTATACAAGTTTTAGACTTCATATGACACCTCCAAACCATCATGAAACCTAAGGACATTTTACAAGTTCAATTACACTAGCTTCCGGACGTCATGGACGTTTCTTGACGCCTTGACTCTAAAACTTCCTAAATGGTTTATAAACATTACTTTAGACTTAGAAACAGTGTTTTAAGGTTTAATTCATCATGTAAGACTCTAGATTAGGTCATGGACTTTCGGAGTTACATTATCCCCCCCTTAGAAACATTCTTCCTCACATGATCTATGTCGGTTAATGCTCAAAAAAGAAAGTTTTTGGTTCACTTTAGCCGTGGACCACCCCTTTTCGGTGTGGGGTTGATGTACCATGGTTTTACGGTACTTTCAATGCTTTTTCCTTAAGCTTAGTGTGCGTCTAAGGCCTTTTTGTAGTAGTCTTAATGTATTTTTCTCTTTGTTTGCAGGAAAACTGTCCAGAATGAAAACGCGTAAGAACTGTGCTGAAATTATAGAAGATACGACCTACGGAGCCATCGACGGTCCGTAGGTGGCAACCTTCTTATGAAGAAAATGCTGTTGAAGAAAGATCGGGGAATTCTGACCAAGTGTGGGGCTACGAAAGCTATCGACGGACCTTCATCTCCATGACGGACCGTCCTGCACATCCGTCATTGCTAACAAAAAGTAGCCCCAGTATCCGTCTTGAAAAGATTCTAAGTGTGGAGAAACGGAAGCCATCGACGGACCGTCGTGCACTGAACGGACCGTCATCCTTGTCCGTCGATGGAAACAGTGAGTGGGAGAAGAAAGCGTCTGATAAAGAACCTATGTGTGGAACGACGGGAGGCCTCGACGGTCCGTCGGTTCGGTCGTCAACTCAGACGCGGTTTTTGATAGATTTTCCTTAAATAGATTTCCTTTTTATGATAGGAGTTCAATATTATAAATACTTGTAAAAACATCATTTTTGGGGTTAGACTCTTTGGTAACTTTCAGTTTTATTATTCTAAGTGTTGAACTTGAGATTTTAGGAAATATTCTACTTTCCGGAATCGTTTTTGCAAGATTTTGATTTATTCAAGTAATTTTCTGGATTTTCTTCAATCTCATCAAAGTAAGTACATGAATTCTTGTCTAATCAATATGAATTGTGTGACTGTTAACATGGGTAACTAAATCCATAACTAGGCTTGTGGGAACCATGGGTAATTAACAAAGTAAAACTAGCTAAAATAACAATTATCAATAGTTTTCTTGCATGTATTGATAATTCTTTCGTTTAGAAGTCTTTTTAACGAGTGCACGCGTTAGAACTCGCCTTGTTGCTACTTGCCGAACCAAGAGGTAGATAATAGAAAAGAATTATCAACGTAGATTTAGTATACACTATCTAATAGGCTAGTGTCGATTGGTGCGAAGTAA